>JAJLVT010000113.1:0-60141 GCA_030564545.1 Saturnispora mendoncae
TTGACCACTACTTTGATTACAACTAAGGACAAGGATGGTAATCCAACCACTGAGGAACTTGTTATTGTTCCATTCTCAACTGTTACAATCACTTCTGGTACATTACTCCCAACTACATATTTGACCACCAGTACTGGAGATGACACCACCGTTACCGAAAAGGTTATTGTTGTTCCAACAACTCCATTTGCCACTGTTACTGTTACATCTGACGTTCCAGCTTTGACCACTACTTTGATTACAACTAAGGACAAGGATGGTAATCCAACCACTGAGGAACTTGTTATTGTTCCATTCTCAACCATTACCATCACATCTGGATATGACGCTGCTTACACAACAACCGTTGCAACTACCGATAATGATGGAAACTTTATCACAGAAGTTGTAGTTGTTGAACCATTAGCTATTAAAACAACTGTTGTTGAAAATATTACTCAAGCAACTACTGAAACAATTACTGAGACCGTTAAGGGTGAATGTAGTACATTTGTCTTAGTTAAGGTTCCATCATCAGAAGCTCCAACTTGGACTGAAACCGTTACAACCATTACAACAGATGTTGTTTCTTGTGAAACAACATCAAATATTACAAAAAATGGATCAACAGAGGTTGTTGTTTTGGTTCCAGCTACACCTATGTCTACAGGTAATGGTATGGTTGTATTGACATCAACCTCAACAGTCAAGGATTCCTCCGAAAACATTATTGGATACAGCGTTTACGTCATTACTTCAACAACAGCTGATGTTGAAACAGGAAAGGTTGATACAAACAAACCTGAAATGACTGATAAAAACACAACTACAATGAATGATACAAAGTCAACTGGTTATACTGATAACAAGACAACTACAGAGAGTACCACAGCAAGCAATACAATTGCTGATTATGATAATGCAAACTCTGGATCAGCAATTAACAACCCACTGGTACTTTTATTGAGTGCCTTTGTTGCCGGTTTAATTTATATTTGATGTTTTATTTTATCATCTTTTTATTTATTTTAACAAAGTATTATTTTAACAAAGTAACTTAATTGTGTCATATAAATGGCAATCTGGCAAAGATGTTTGTTTAATGAGCTGTGTATTTTTTACTACACTAATTTCAACGGATTTAGGTCGTAACACAACACGATCATATCGATACATTGAAAATGTTGTAAAGAAACGGTTATCTGTAGAACAATCAAACATTAATAGTCCAGTACTCAGGGTACCAAATCTGTTTATACAAAAAACTGTGGATCTTATGATGAATACTGGTATCGTTTAATAGTTGATACAAATAATTTGGATAAGGCTTACAACTGGTGTTTACATATGATGATTGGTATTAGAAAAACATACTTTCAGTTGAGAGTGATGACGAAATTTAAGAAATCAACATATGTATAATCCATATCTCTTATTTTATTAACACAATCATTTTTTTACATTTCTGGTATTAACTTCAGATAGAGTACAATAAGGTTATTTTCGCAGACTGCTTAAAAAAGTCTCATTGTGTCAGTTTGTCCGAGTGGTTAAGGAGTTGCACTCGAAATGCAATGGCCTTTGGCCGCGCAGGTTCGAATCCTGCAGCTGACGCATTTTTTAATTATTTTTTAATTATTAATTATCCATAACCCTCAAAAAACCGATAAACGCGAAACAGCCAATCAAATGGATTCCAATTGTAATGAAATCGTATTTCAAATCTATCTGAAATTAATTTGAAATAATGTGCTCTTTTTCATACGGCCTTCTTCTTCTTATCAAATAAATTAAACATGGCTTTAATTGAAATAGGTTCAAAGGAACAGTTCTCAGAACTCACTACAGTTAAAGACAAGTTAGTTGCCCTATACTTTCATACCCCATGGGCTTCACCTTGTTTCCAAATGAACAAAGTTGTTGAAACTTTAGCAGCTTCTGAACAACACAAATCAACTACATTCGTCTCAATTAATGCTGATAATTTCCCTGAGATATCAGATTTATTCGATATAACAGCTGTCCCATATTTCGTCTTAATTAAAAATGGTACCATCTTAAAGGAATTCAGTGGCGCTGATCCAAAGGAATTTGCAAATGCACTTGAATCTGTTGGTTCTTCAAACGTGGCTTCTATTACCAATTCTTCTGCAACATCAGATTCAACCACACCTTCAAATGAAGAATCCCCTGAACAATTGGGAGAAAGGCTAAAGAAATTAACAACTGCTGCTAATATTATGCTGTTTATGAAGGGTACTCCATCAGCTCCACAATGTGGATTTTCAAGACAAATGGTTGCCATTCTTAGGGAACATCAAGTTAGATTCGGTTTCTTCGATATTCTTAAAGATGATTCTGTTAGACAAGGTTTAAAAGCCTTCTCAGATTGGCCAACATTCCCTCAATTATATGTTAACGGTGAATTCCAAGGTGGTTTAGATATTATTAAGGAAAATCTAAGTGAAGATCCACAATTCTTTGAACATGCAATTGAACAAGCTAACTAATGTTCTTATTTCTTTATAAATACACTTTTATATATATATATAATATAGCTCTTTTTGTTATAAATCATCATCACTAAAAGTATCGTCTGCATAATTATTAATATGTGGAATATCATTGTCATCACTGAATTCATCATCACTAGTCTCTAATGGATCGTCATCAAAATTATCAAAATCATCAAAATCATCTTCAACTAATTTACCATAATACTCATCTTCAACAGTCTTCAAATCAGGTACTTTAAATTCATTTTCAATTTCTAATCCATTAAATTCACCTCCTAATCTTGGTATATTACCAACTCTTTCCCTCCCATTCATATACATTATTTGCCTGTGTTTAAATGATCCCATTATAGATGATTGGTAAAACCCATCATATAATACTGAATTAACACTTTTTAAATAATTATAATCGTTTGATTTCAATAACCTATTTCTTCTCCTTTGTAAATAACTATTAATTTCAAATTGTACCAGTCTTCTCTTTCTCATTGCCTTTGAATCCCTTGAAAATATCATTTTGCTATTATGCTTACCTCTACTACCATTGTTATTACATTTACTCATCTTAAGCCTTGTACTTAAACATGAAAATAGACTCAAATTATCAATCATTTCATTACTCGCATTTTTAACCATCGTATCAACAATCGACCAATTGTCAAGCATTTCAAATACATTCTCATCAATTACTCCATCACCACTTTTCACTTTATAGTTTTCCAAACAGCATAAATTAACTTTACTCAATGAATTACCTATATCTTCACTTACCAATTGCGCAGTTATTAAATCTGAATCCATATCCCTTTCACAACCACCAACTAATAAACTATTCAAATTCATCCTCTTTTGAAAATTATTCATCTCCTCTTCTTGATGTTTTGTCCCATAAATTAACTTCCCAACAGAATGAAATAAATCTATACCGGATTCTTTACTCAGTATTTCCTTACCCTTAATACCCCTAAAGAATTTTTCATAATATTCCAAGACATTTATACCATTCCTTAAATCACTCAATTGACAAATATCATCAATTTTTAAATCCAATTCCTTATCCCTTTGTATCTCTTCTTTATTAATAACATTCATCAATGCCTTTTTCATATAGGTCTTGGCAACAGGATTGAATGTAATCCTCTCCCAATTAATATTTTCATATTCCATTACCTTACTACCTAAAACAGTTTCAACCTTAAATGTGTTCTCAATACTGAAAAGGGAACTCCTGTAATAATTCTCAATATCATATTCAGTAATACATATAATCAATGGCGGTAAATTAATCTCTTTAGATGTTTCAATCCATTTTAATATAGCTTCTTGAAATTTTAAATGTGTCCTTTTATGATAAATATTTGGTAATTCTTCAATTATAACACATTTTTCATTAATACCAGTTAACATCTTACATTCATTTAAAAAATCACTAAAATATTCAACTGAATTATCTGAATTAGTTAAATAACTAAATTCAATTAAATTATCTAATCCATTATCCCCCAAACTAAGATTTTTACCATGTTCCAGTTCTTTCTTTTGGCTCATAATTTCATGACATATTAACTTAATACTTATACTTTTACCACTTCCACTTGGCCCATTGACAACCAAAACTCTTTTATTAGTCTTATTATATATTAAATCATGCAATTTTAACTTAAGATCCTTAATTTTCTTCGGGTGAAGTGTCAATGCAGAACTTTTCTGGGGTATATATTTAACTGACCACATTAAATCATTTTTAACTTGTTTATTTGATTTTGTCAAATCTAAAACAAATGAATCTAATTTCCTTCTCTTTGAATCATTGATATCACTTTTTTGTGATGAAATATATTCTATTATTGTATCCCCACCACAATCTTCACTTCCAAGTGAAACAAGGCTTTCATCCTCTTCATTTGTCATTAAATCATTAAATCAAAGCAAAGTGACATGAAGAATTTATAAAGTGAAAATGTTTTTAAAAAATGCTCATGATATTTATTATCTCTATTTAATTATCTACAAATTAAATCATACTCAAAATTGACTTCAATGCCTCTTTCTTAACAAACTCATTATAATCCCCAGCTACAGTTTTACCAATGTCCTTTCCTTGGATCAACCATGAACAATCACTTTGAATCCCCAATGGGATTAAATCATCCCCATGATCATTATTCAATTGACTTAACTTAGCTGTATGTTCCCAATCATTTGCTGCAATTTCTGCATTCTTTACAATCTCAGGATTAATCCCACACATTGTGGCAACATGCATACCAAAACTACCATTTGATTTACCCTCTTCTAATTTATACAGGAATGTAATTTTCTTTGATTCATCATCAACTAAAATTGCCATTCTCATTGGTTTAATCTTTGGATGATTTATAAATGAATCACCTAAATTAGCATAATGAGTTGCAAAAAACCCAATGGATTGAATATGTGTACCAAAATGATGTAAAACTGATTCGGCAATTGCAAACCCATCACTTGATGAACCACCACGTCCTAATTCATCCAATACAATTAATGATCTAGGTGTTGATGAATCTAACATTCTCTTAGTTTCTAATAATTCAACATAGAATGTAGATTTCCCCTGCATGATGTTATCATTTGCACCCAGTCTTGTCATGATTGCGTCAACTGGGGTTATCTTTGCAGATTCTGCTGGCACAAAACATCCAACCTGGGCCATTATTGTTGCAACACATGTCATTCTTAACAACGTACTTTTACCTGCGGCGTTAGCACCAGTTAATAACCCAATATTGTTTTTATTATCAACACCTAAAGAAATATCATTTGGGATATAATCTTGGGTTGATGAAATCCCTGATCCTGGTATAAAACATGGATGTCTCAATTGTTTAAATTCAATTGATGAATATTCTTTTTCAATAATTTCAGGTCTACATAATGGGAACCCCATTGATTCAGAACCTCTTGCTAATGACAGTAAACAATCAATTTCAGCAATTGCCTTAACAATCTTCAAACAGTAATTATAATGTAAATCAAATTTAGCATAAATCTTTTGTTGTAATTCACCACATAAAATACTATGTAATTCCTTTGTTATCATATACTCCTTAACTATATCTTTGACAATTGGTGACCAATATCTTTTAACTTTGGCAGTTGATCCCTTTTGAATCCAATCAATTGGAATCTTCGGCACAATCTTTGCTGGTACTTCAATTAAATACAGTTCCTTACCACTATCACGATAAACAATATCATTACAAGTATATTCTCTTTGATATTCTTTAATAATCTTTGCTAATTGATCTTCCAAATCCTTAATCTTTATATTTGATTCGTCATATTCAGGTTCAACACCCGGATTTGGGACAATTATATTTTCATTTGTTGCTAAATCTTGATCAAATGCATCTTCCCAAATATCCAATAAATCAGTGAGTTCATCTTCTGGGAAATCAATTATTAATTTCTTTAATGCACCTTTTAAATTATCCAAACCGAAATCATTCAATTTTGAAATCAAAGACCTGGTGGTTTGGAAACTCTTAATAACTTTAACAAACTCCTTTGGTCTTAAAGTGCCTGAATGAATTCTAGCAAGCATTCTTTCAACATCTGATAATTTACTCAAATGTGATTCTAAAATATATTTTAAATCACCATCATTTAAAATTAACTCAACAGAATCATATCTTTGTTCAATATCTGATTTATCCAACAAAGGATGTAAAATCCAGTTTTTGAATAATCTCTTACCAAATGGGGTCAACCCCTTATTCAAAATCCTAAATAATGACCCTCTATCAGATTTATCAAATGTATTTGCAAAGATTTCCAAATTTTGTAATGTTGTACCATCTACTCTCATTGAAGATTTCAATAATTTTGGGTTAAATGGATCATACTCTTGAACATTTTTCATTGTAATGACATTTTTGTCAAGTTTTAAGGATTTTAAATACCATAATAATGCACCAAATGATGAAAATGCAACACTCTTTTCTTGCTCATAATAGGCCTTCAAAATTGCTGGTAATTCACTTATATCTTCAAAATACTTACCATGATTTAATTCATCAAATGTTGTTTCAAAATCCCAAAATTCAGTTTTTGGTTTAAGGAAGTTGAAACTTGCATGGGGATTAGAATTAAACCTTAATATTTTCAATGCATGTTGAGACAAACCATTTTTCTCTGATAAAACTTCCATTGGTTGAACTTGAGAAATCAATGTCTCAAATTTTGAACATTCATAATCATCATCAAATTGAATTATATGCATTTTACCGGTTGAAACATCAACAAAACAAATCCCAAATGTTCTTGAATTATCATTATCATTTACCTTTTCCTTAACTGATAAACAATATTTGGACATCTCATCACTTATCAAAGATTCATCTGTCAATGTACCACAAGTTAAAATATATGATAATTCCCTTTCAATAACTTTAGTCTCCTTGGCAGATTTTGTACCACTCTTAGCCCTGATTTCTTTACCAAGGGCGGTTTCCTTTTGATCAACTTTAGCAACTTTATAACCACCATCAATAAATCTCTTTGCCCAAAAATCAAATGACATTTCAGGAATACCGGCTAATCTCATATTTGCTCTACCTGTACCAGCTAATTTTAAATCAAATTGTTGATGGGCAATATCTGCATCATTTTCATATAATTCATAAAATTTTCCCTTTTTAAAGAAAACAACAGTATCCCACATTTTTGATTTA
The DNA here is from genome assembly GCA_030564545.1 of Saturnispora mendoncae. Classification (NCBI taxonomy): domain Eukaryota; kingdom Fungi; phylum Ascomycota; class Pichiomycetes; order Pichiales; family Pichiaceae; genus Saturnispora; species Saturnispora mendoncae. The sequence goes on from JAJLVT010000113.1 coordinate 7,208, forward strand.
ACATTCCAGTATTGCTTTTCAAATGCAGTAAATTTATCCCATGCTGATTTAGGAATATAAAGGGTTCTTTGATCATAATTTGGATCATCCTGTGACCTTTGATCTGCATCTTTAATATTAACTAACCAATGATAACGTTGTTCATTTTCTTTATCGAATTTCTTTTGTGGTGTCAATGAAGAAGAATTAGATTCAGAAGTTGGTTTCTTTGATCTTGCAAATATGTTACTTGGGGAATTTGATTTTTTCTTTGCTGACTTTTCCTTTTTAACAGTAAATGATGAATTCATTGTATCATCCATTGTTGTATCATCATCATTTATAGTTGTTGTGTCATTTAAATCTGTCAATTCATCCTTTATAGAAATCTTTGAATCTTCCACCATATCATCGTCATGGTTTTCATCGTCTGAGGCTAATTTAAAATCCCCATCAACTCCATCATCATCATCATCATCATCATGAACTTTAACCCTTTTTCTCTTTTTATTAACAATTGGAGTTTCGTCATCGTCACTAAAAGAGTCCTCAGCATAATTGATTCTCTTTCTACCTTCTATAACAGGAGAAGAAGGAACATCTTTAACTTTTGGTTCCTCTTTAACTTTTGGTTCTTCTTTAACTTTTGGTTCTTCTTTAACTTTTGGTGTAGCAATTAAAGTATTGCTATCTGAATCCTTTGATTCAACATTCGATTTTTGTTTAACAGGGGAAGAGTCCAATTTACTATTTTCTGTCAATTGAGGCTCCTTGGCTGGGGAAGATGTCTTCAATGAGCTTTTTCCAAAAAAGGACATCAACGATGCCTGTTTCAACTTCTTTGTTGCAGGAGAACTCATTTAGTTTGCACTGTAATTCACGGTTATTGAAATATGAAAATAGAAAACAATTAAAAATTATTAAAAAATGGCGACGCGTTTCAAAACGCTCAGCAAAAATAAAAAATGGCTCAGCAAAATAAAGATCTTCAACTTCAATAAAAATTCAATAAAACCTCCCAAATTCTTCACATGACGATTTCAAATTGAATATTATTTTTAATTGATTTATTAGGGAGAATGAAACTATCGAGGATGATCACCTCGTCTTGAACACTTGTATTGGATCCAAGTAATGAAATATTTCCTGAATCTTTAATCCCAATCATCTTGAATGCATCATTTGTCTCAATGATGGTACGCATTTTTGTAGATCCATTTTTTCTAATAAGTTCGGCAACAGTGACTAAATTGATTCCCGTACCTTCAATCCTTGCCCATTCCCCAATAGTACAATCATTTGATATGATTGAATTCTTCATTAGTGAATTGGAACCAATTTGCGTGTTTTTCAATATAATTGAATTGGAAATACGCGTTCCTTTATCTATAACACAATTTTCACCAATTGATACATAAGGTCCAATTCTGGTACCCTGTTCAAAATTAATTGTTGCACTTGGATGAATAAAAACTGGAGGTACAATAGAGATTGATGGAATTTGTAAAGCAATGTCCAATTTAGTTGAATCATGTTTAACTCTTGCTTTAACACCTTCTTTTGATTGATATATTAAGTCAAGATATAACTCATTTGCCCATAATGCATCACTTGGTGCCTTTATAGCTTTCCAAAAACCTTTATGATTAAAAACATATGTATTGTTCAAATCTGGGAGTTTTTTTAAAATATCCATTTCCATTGAAATGACATCTTCATCTATATTTTCACTAAATCCTAATTCATTTGCTTGTGTTATCTTATTAATTTTAGCATGTGAGAGCATTTTGAATATTTTAACATTAAATAAATATATCCCTCCATTTATGACAGTTGATAAATTTGATTCAGGCTTTTCAACAAAATGTATTAGCTTTTCTTTAGATTCTAAGATTACTCCATAATTAGTTTTAGAGTTTATATTCAACCCAATCATAACATCATATGTAACTCTATCCATATTAACACCAAATAAAATAGCGTCTGGTGCCATTCCATTTTCCTCCTTCTTTAATTGATACTTTTTGATCATCTGTTCAATTGGAAATGAACAAATAATATCACCATGAACAACAATGAAGTTCCCAGATGTATTATTTCTCATTATATCATCTTTGAAATGATATAAACCACCAGCTGTACCCAATTCCTTAAATTCTCTTAAGTATTTCATTGAACAATTTCTATCAGTATACTTCATTTTTGTGTTAAACTCTGTGACAAAGTCATTAAACACAATTTCGTTATAGAACCCAATCAAAATGATTTCGTTGATACTTGCTATTTTTAAAAGGGCGTCAACTGTGTGGGAAAGCAATGGTTTCCCAGCAATTGGGAAAAGGATTTTTGTATAATCCAAAGCCAAAGGCCTAAAACGCGTCCCCCGGGAACTTCCACCAACTAAAACAACTGCCTTTGTTGTCATTTGTCTTATTGAATGAAGTTTATTGATAAACATGCGAATTACGCTTTTGGGAAATATTGCTCATGGTTTTAAGATAAAATATAGGAATATAAAAAAAAGATATTAAAAATTGTTAAATTTGAAAGAATTTTAGATTTTTTTTGTTAAAATTAGTTACATTTTAATCAATTGTTTCTACATGAACTAGGATAATTTTATTAAAATTCTTTTGAACTCATTTCAATACCTTGTTTACCATTTATCTTATCTCTAAACAAAGAACTGGACAATTTGGTATTAGATCATGTGTCGTTAATAAGTCATTTCTTAGTTACGTAACCTACAACGCCATTATATAAGTCTTTATTAATAAATTGTTCTGGAACACCTGATATTTGGCTTGCGTATTCATGGTTTACGGTAAAAAAAATAAAGTTAAATTATATGTGAAAGGATCTGTTTTTATACACGAAATAACATCGTATCTAACACCTTTTGAATTTTATTTCCATTTTCAGCTTAGGTCAAAAACTTTTTCCTAAATTCCGATGCACCATTTGAATCAATTGTATCTCCGTGGCATGGGATAATTTTTTCAAATTTCCATTGATTAACCATCAATTCAATTCCGGTTTTAATAGCTTCAGGATTTTTCATCATTGATTTACCAAAGAATTTCAAAAAAAAAGATCCATCTGCTAACATTCTACTAACAATCCATCCACTAACACCAGCATTAGGGTCAACTCCGCCAAATTGTTCATTGAATATAGTTGAAAACCTATTCTTAGCAATGGAATTTTGAAAATTGAAATATATATCACCTTCCATGATCGCCTTACTATTCTTATCAAACATCACAATTTCAAGATTCTTGTACTCAGGGAAGTACATAAAATTAAAATCATTTGTTTTAACAAGAGAATCATTTGGATCTAAACCAAATTTAACTAAATCAGACCCACTAAGTGATTTATAACCTTCATTTGCTGGAATTTTACAATTGACAATATCCTTAACACTTTCAAAACATTTATGGGGTCCAATAATACTTGGTTTAACCCCCTTTTCAATAAGCGCATTATGCCAACCTGAAATAGCAATTGTATGTTGAATATTTGGGATAACAATCGAAGTGACTTTATCCACAAATGATTCATCACTTTTTAAATGACCCAGGTCCCTTAATAAAGTATTTAAGGAGTTAACAACCGCTGGTTGGTATGGTGCGGCTGAATATATAGTAAAAGTTGAATTACTTGTTTTAATTAAAGTCATTCTAGCCCCAATGTGGACAACTCCAAACTGAGATACAGGGCATGAAAAGGTAAACACATTGTCTGATATTGCTCTACTAACACCATTAATTTCTGCTGGATATCCCATTATTTATTTTTTCCACTGGATCAACCAATTGAGGGACAGACATGGAGAACAAAATTTCCTCTTTTGGAATTGCACAATTCCCTGAGCCTGTTTTCCTAATAATTGCACTTTTTAAACAAAGACATTTCAACACAAAAATCCACCTTGTGAAAATAAATACGTTAGTCTCTATTCCAACTCTCTGCAGTGTTTGATATTAATATTGGCAAAATTTACAGTAACGGGTTTGATTTCGGATTTAAATTTGATGGACGGAGTTAGTTGATAAAAGGTAAATTGAAATCATTAGAAAAACTTTAATATACAAAAAATACAAGCCATTTTTTATTTATTTTTTAAGGAATTCAAAAGCATCTTTCCAGACTTTCTTAGCATTGTGATCAATTGTATCACCATGACATGGAATGATCTTTTCAAAATCCCACGATGAAAGCATAGTATCAACACCCTTTCTTACACCTACTTTATCCTTATAAATAGCATTTAACGCCTTACCACTTAACCAAGAATCTTGAGTAAAAACTTTCTTTGTTAACCACCCCCACATTCCATGTTGAGGATCCTTGTTATGGAATTGTTCATTGAAAACATCACTATTTGGATTCTTCTTATTATCAAGTTGGAAATTAAAGAACATATCACCTTCGGCAATAGTTTTAGCCTTTTGATCAAGCAAAACAATTTCTAAATTCGAATGCCCAGGGAAGTACATAAATTTAAAGTTGTTTGATTTAACTAAAGGATCATTTGAATCCAAACCAAATTTAACTAAATCTTCACCTGTTAAAGAAGTATAAGCAGCGGATGTTGGAATTTGACAAGTAACATATTTTTCAACACCTGAAACTAATTTATGTGGTCCAATAATACTTGGCTTGATATTATATTTAGCAAGTGCTGTATGCCAACCTGCAATTGCCATTGTGTGTTCCCTATCAGGAATGACAATCGAAGTAACTTTGTCTTCAAATGTTTCACCAGATGATAAATAACCGTTTTCTTGTAAGAACTTATCCAATGAGGATACAATTGCGTTTGAGTGAGGTATAGTTGAGTAGATTGAGAATGTTGAATCACTCGTTTTAATTAAAGTCATTCTAGCACCAAATTGAAGTCTGTTTTCTCTTGTGAATGGGGTGGAAAATGTAATAATGTTTTCAGCAACGATTCTGGCAACACCAGTGAGTGGAGTAGGATATCCCATTATTTTAATTATTTGTTAACTAAACGGATACTCTAAATGGAATTTCAAGTTTAATAGAATAAGGGGATATGTGCATTTATATAAAAAAATGAAATGAACCAGACCTTGCCATATTTATAATCATGCTTATCTTAACTATTAACTAAGTTATTTTAATAATTAATCATCGGTTAATATTATTCCTGTATCAAATTACCTCAATACTTAAATAGGGTATTTCTTTTGTATATTAGTGGGGTTCATAAATCAATTCCACACCCCATTTTGTTTTGAAAATTTAGGTAGTTTTGCATATCCCTAAACAAACGTCATCCAATTCAAAATTTGAATGATAATATACCCACATTATGTTTATATACATCAAGCAAGTAACTGGGATATTCCTTTCCCCCAAATGAAAGTCCCCTTATTATACATGTAAATTATGGGAATTCTGACGTCAACTTGATAAATTTTTCACTTAGGGTCGAATCTCTTCTTACACTGAAAATACCAATGAAATACGTTATTGAACACATGGAACAGGGATTCACCAAATGGGTGATCCTTGAATATTCCCAAATTATCAGAGACATTGGCAAGGAAAACCTAATTTTGACTTCATTACCTGAAAGCACAACTGAAAATGATATCCCAAAGGAATTACTCGATTTAGGGATCCAATGGACAACAAATGAAGTTAATGAAATATTACCAGCTGGTATAACAAGTGATAAATTATGTCTTCTTGACCCAAGAGCTGAGATTGAACTTCAGCCAAGTGATGTAAATGACTTTGAATATTTTATCTTTGGTGGTATCCTTGGTGATCACCCACCAAGAGATAGAACAACTGAATTAAAGGTGAAAATTGGTTGTGATACTAGACGTCTTGGTGCCTTGCAAATGACTACCGACACTGCTATTAGAACAACCAAGATTATTCTTGAAGGTACTCCATTTGAACAAATTAAGTTCATTGATTACCCTGAAATTCGTTATTCAAAACACGAGGCAACTGAAATGCCTTTTAGATACGTTTTGGATAAAGACAATAAACCAATTTTACCACTGGGAATGGTTGATTTGATCAGAAAGGATTCTCAAAAATCCCTTGATGATTTCTTCTAACTAACTTTATAGAACCAGTAACAATATATCTTTACTATAATTAATCCGTAAATTTCAACAGTGTTAATAATTTGATGATAAACCCACTGTAATATGCTATTTTATCAACATCCCCTATATATTTAATATATCAATTGAGAATCGCGTATTTTATCTCTTTATCACCACCATACATTTTCTTCTTTCACTTTGCAATGCTCAAAATGTTCCATTGGGGGTTCATTTTTTTGGCCTTGTCTTTGGCTGGAGCCCAATTGGAATTCAGTCAACTTTCAAAGCCCAATGAAAAATGCCCACCCTGTTTCAACTGTAATTTACCCAATTTTCAATGTACCCAATTCTCTCAATGTAATCCTTTCACCGGTAGATGTGACTGTATTCCTGGGTTTGGTGGGGATGATTGTTCTTTGCCATTGTGTGGTGGATTAAGTGATGGTTCTAATCGTCCAAAACGTGGAGAAAAGCAATCCACGTGCGATTGTTCAAATGGTTGGTCTGGTATCAACTGTAATGTTTGTGAAAGTGATGAGGTTTGTGACTCCTTTGTACCAGAAGGATTGAAAGGGACCTGTTATAAGTCTGGTATTATTGTAAATAACTTCCATCAAATTTGTGATGTTACAAATAACAAGATTTTAGATATCCTCGATGGGAAGATCCCACAAGTTACTTTCAGTTGTAATAAGACAGCAGCTGTATGTGATTTCCAATTCTGGATTGATCAGAAGGAATCTTTTTATTGTGATTTAACAGAATGTGATTACAAGTATGATTTGAATGGGAATACCACTCATTATGCATGTGATAAAGCAGAATGTCTGTGTTTACCAGATAGAATGTTATGTGGTGAAAATGGGTCAATTGACATTTCTGATTTCCTTGTTCATGAAATTCAAGGCCCTGCTGAATTTACTTGTGATTTAAATTCAATGGATTGTAAATTCAGTGAACCAAGTATGAATGATTTAATTAGTTCTGTTTTTGGTGACCCACAGATTAATTTAAATTGTAAATCAGGTGAATGTTTACATAAAAGTGAAATTCCTGGGTTTGATATCCCTGGAAAGAATAAATTTACATTGATTGATTTAACAAAGGTATTTTCTGTTTTGGTCGGGTTAGTGACTGTTTTAATATTAGCAGGTGGTAGAATTAAAAACTCAGCATTGTTTTTATCACCAATTAGATTAGATGGAAATAACTATAGTGATGATTCCAATACTAATTCATTATTGGAAAATTATAAAAAGGCAACCTTATCATTTGATGATGTTTCATATGCATACAATGATAAAACAATTTTGAATAATGCATTTGGATCTGTTTCCCCAGGTGAATGTTTAGCAATAATGGGTAGTTCAGGTGCGGGTAAATCAACATTATTAGATATCCTAGCAGGGAAAAAGAAAGTTGGTTACACTCAACGTTCAATCTATATTAATGGTAAAAAATTAGATATGAAAGGTGATTTTAAGATTTTTCAAAACAGGATTGGGTTTGTTAATCAAGATGATATTATGATTTCAACATTGACAGTTTATGAAACAGTTTTAAATTCTGCATTATTAAGATTACCAAAATCAATGTCATTTGAAGAAAAGCAAGCTAAAGTTTTACAAATTTTAAATCAATTGAAAATATCTCATATCAAAGATCAAATAATTGGTTCAGATTTTGAAAGGGGAATTTCAGGTGGTGAAAAGAGACGTGTTGCAATTGCATGTGAATTAGTTACTTCACCTTCAATTTTATTTCTTGATGAACCAACATCAGGTTTGGATGGTTATAATGCGTATAATGTTATTGAGTGCCTTGTTAAATTAGCCAGGGATTATGAAAGGACAATTATTTTTACAATTCATCAACCAAGATCAAATATTGTTTCATTATTTGATAAATTAATTCTTTTATCACATGGGGACACACTTTATTCAGGGAAAATGTCAGATTGTTCAAATTACTTTGCATCAAATGGATTTGTAGTTCCACAGGGTTATAACATTGCTGATTATTTAATTGATATAAGTAATGAAAAAGTTGAAATGTCCTTAGAAGATAGTGAAGATGATCATAACCATGAAAACCCAACTGTTGAAGTTAACGAAACTGATGAATGGGCACATTATGCAAGTCACCGTGATGATTTAATTAAAACTCTGCATCCACCAAAGAGGGTTTTAACATTAAATGATAAAAATTTGGCTCAATTATTCCAAAATTCTTATATTTCCAATGGAGTTAAAGATGAAATTTCTCAACAACTTTCTAATTATGATTCCAGCGAATCATTCTTTGATTTTGATCCAAATATGTCCAAACCGGGGTTTATTTCTCAACTTTTAGTTTTATCTTCAAGGACTTTTAAAAATTCTTATAGGAATCCAAAATTATTATTAGGGCATTATGCATTAGCTTTAATAATGGGATTATTTTGCTCATACCTTTATTATGATGTACAAAATGATATTAGTGGGTTTCAAAATAGGTTAGGGTTATTTTTTTTCCTTTTAACACTGTTTGGGTTTAGTACATTAACAGGATTGAATTCATTTTCTCAAGAAAGGATTGTATTTTTAAGGGAAAGGAGTAATAATTATTATAATCCAATTAGTTATTATTTATCAAAAATTTTATGTGATGTTATTCCATTAAGAGTTTTCCCACCAATGATTTTAATTGCCATTATTTATCCATTAGTTGGTTTAAATATGGAAGGTTATAAATTTTGGGTTTCAATTGGGGTTTTAATATTATTCAATTTAGTTGCATCAATGGAAGTTTTAATGATTGGGATTTTAATTAAAGATTCTGGGTCTGCAACAATGGTTACAGTTTTAATTTTATTATTCTCATTATTATTCTCAGGGTTATTTATCAATAAGGCAAGTATTCCAATGGGATTAGAATTTATTGAAAAAATATCTGTTTTCCATTATGCATATGAGTTATTAGCTATTAATGAAGTTAATGGATTAATTTTAAAGGAGAAAAAATATGGATTGAATATTGAAGTACCAGGAGCAGTTATTTTATCAACATTTGGATTTGATTTAAATGCATTTAATTGGGATTTTTATTCACTTGGGATTTTATTAGCGATTTTCACATTTTCAGGTGGTGCAATTCTTTACACTTTCGTTTATGAAATAAGGTAAGTGAATAAATATGTTATTTTATATAATAGTATATATGTTTTAGTTTAAAATTTAATTATCAATTTCAATAAGGTAATCTAACATTGAATTTCTCAATGGTGGGGATTTTAATTCTATATTAAATGGTTCATTTAATGTAAAAGAATTATCATTCCAATTCCAATTTCTCTTAATTTCATTCATTTCAGCCTGATGTAAAGAAGTTGCTTTATTAATTGCAAATAATTCTTCAAGAACATTAAGATATTGAACTTTAATACCCTTTGGTAATTTAACATTTGCTTTTGCTAAATGGTCAGTTAATTCAGTTTGTGTAAATTCATAATCATTAAATAAATTGGAAATTCCCATGTTAATCATTTTATTAATAACAGCATTAGGGTCACGATTAAAACATTTAGAAACATGATTACCCTCTAAAGTTTTTTTACTTTTTGCTTTCCTTGCTCTCCTTATATTTCTATTATTATCAAATAGACTAGAAAGATCAGCTCTTGAACTTATATCCAATGCTACATCCTTACAACCCATATAAATTGACATTGCCGGTACCCACATTTTTAATTCCTTTACAAAGAAATAAGAATCGTGAAATTGCTTTTCCATTGATTTTACAGTGTATTCATCAGCTAGGATCTTTTCTAAATATTTAATATCTTTAGGAACCCAAGCATGTCCATTTTCAAATTTTGTTAATTTTAGAGACTTTAATTTATCAATAAGGTAAAAATGTAAATTCCTACAATTTATTATCCCATATTCCAAATTGAAATTATATAATTCATTTGAAATATCTGGAGCCTCTTCTAAAGTAACTTTTGGTACCTTTTCAACAAATTCATCTGATAATTCAGGTCTTTGTCCATTGGCAAATTCTTCATCAGCCTTAGCATCAATATCCTTTAAATGTCCAATTTTACGAACTTTTGGTGTCTTAATAGTGGGTGTAATTATTGGGTATTTATTATAAACTCCATTTGGTAAAACAGGAGCCATTTTACTCCAATCTGATTTTCTTATAATTTGTGAACTTACAGCTAAACCAGTTATATCAACGAAAAAACCAGTGTCAATATCGATGAATCTAGCATCAATATTATTATTCCCATTTGATTTTTTCCTATGTGTAAGGAAACTTGAACAATCAAGGAAATATTTCCCGAATCCATAAGTTGGATTTTGAATAACCATTGATTGATTAAAATTATCACAAAATGATAATAATTGATTAATTGGCATTTGGACATCTGAATCATTATCCCAAGGAAATGAAACTCCATTAAAATACCAAGCCAATAAAGATCCATGAGCGAGTATAATTGGATGATTTGATTCATGTGAGAATGTTAATAATGTATGAATTAAATTGGATAAGATGATTTTCTTTCTTTTTTCAGATGAATCATAATTAATTTGTAAATTTGAACTCCCATCCTCTGGGTATTTATATTGGTCAGGAGGAAAATCAGGGGAATGTGGTTTATGAATTGATTCTGGGATTTCAGTTGAGAATCCATTAAAAAATCTATAATCATAATGACTACCATCTTCTTTTAATTTATGACCTTTATAAGTAGCCGGGACTTTAATATTAACTTCACGAAAATATTTAGGTGCTGTATTTGGATTAGTTAATTTTGAAAAGGCAAGAGATTCTTTAAATGCTGGAGTTTCCCCGATATAATCATCATTTAAAATGAATTCTTCAAAATCTAATTCTAATTCAGTCCCAGGCTTAATAAATGATGTATGTTTTGTTAAATTTGAAAATGCCTGGAAATGGGAAAGAGGGTCAATTTCAACTGTTCCATCATGAGCTAAATCCAATGATTTAAAATAATCCGATAAAATCCCTGATTTGACCATTGATTGTGATTCAATTGGTTTCACCTTTATATAACCATCGTGATCAGTTAAGAAAAACATATTAGAAGGTGGGTCTAAACCACTAAGAACAAGTGATTTTGCAAATATGAATTTCTCTGCAAATGTCTTCTTAGCTGACATCCATTGTTGAAAGTTGAACCCTGGAAGGAGTTTCGGGTCATGAAATCCCCCCCTGTGGGATTCCAAAAACTTAGCATCATCTAAACAGTAAATTTCGTTATAATTTGAATTGGTCGTGTGACCGTTTGGGAAATCAAGGCCTTGTCCAAGAAACTGGGAACAGTCTGGTTTTTCCCCAAGGACATATGGGTTCAAAGCAGCCAAGTCAACCCAGTCCTGCCAACTGAATGGGAGCTCCAACTCCTCCTTGCTGGAAAGATAATGAGAAGCAGCTGCAATTGTTATCCTGGGATCATGATGATGTAGTTTTGATCTCAGTGAAATGTACTCTTCGGGTACAAGACTCAGAGTGTGATGTCTATGAGAATTTGATATCTTCCAAGTTGTACCATTATCTGCTGTGGATTCAAGAAACTGGAACAGTCTTGGTACATTAGTCTTGAACGGACTATTACGGGCGAAATCTAAAAGCCCACTGGGGGTTTCTGCTCCGTAAAAAGCCAGTATAGTATATCCCGTTGCCAGCAAGATGATGCTGTAAAACAGATAGCGCCGAAGACGATGGCGAAAGAGATAATTGGATTTCATGCAGTCTGTATTTGAAGAATATGAAGTATTAGTTTAAAAATTTAACGGTTTTAGTGGTTATATGGAGTTCTTCATATAGGAGATGTTAAGAACCTCAATTAGAGCGTTTTCGAGTACTGCACGCGTCTGCAACGAAAGTTTGAAACAGGCGGTGGGTCTAGTGGACCGTTTGAAGACAAACGCCCGTGTGATGGCGCAATTGCAGGCGGTGCAACTGGCAGTGTCTGCCGCAGGGCCAAATGACGGCTCGCTGATGGCGCAAATGGCGCTTTTAACGAACCAAACGGTCCGTGGGGAACTGGAAAAACTCGGGGAAGTGATAGAAGCAGAGGGAATCACATTCACCGCCGAAGAGACCAAGTCTCTTATGAAAGTGTTGAAAAATAAACTTTAACCATATATTATACACCCATTCTTTATATAAACCATTCTTTTGTAATGGATTTAATCACATTACTGGGACATTGCCTTGTAAGCGACAACTCTGTGAGACTCAGGGCTGATATGGCCATTCGAAATACACCAAATAGTATTATTTTACCCCAACTTCTGCCCATTTTAATATCTGACGGCGTTGTGGATGTTTCTATTAAGGTATTGGCCTTCACAATTATAAAAACAAGGATTAAATCGAATTGGTTTATAAGGGACCCAGAATCTAAAAACTTCATCGATCCAAGTATAAAATTAGATATTAAATCCCACATGGGGAGACTACTTATTGAAATAGTAGACCCATTTAATGAAATTCTTTTAATTAATCAACTTATGGATAATATAAATCTAATCATGTCTTATGAAATAGGCGAGGAGAAATTAGAAACTAGTTTACAAACAATGTTAATTCAAATTGGTAGTAAACTTTCCCAAAATCAATCACAAAATTCATGTCAAGAAAGAGATTTCTATTTAAACATTCTTGTAATTCAATCAATTGTTAAATCTAATAAATTTTCTATTGATAGTTTACCATTAATTAATGAAATTATGCGTATTTTTAATCCATGGTATAAATTTGGGATTGAAAATAATTTCAATTGTTCAAATCAATCACATTTGGATAAAATAAAATATAATTTATTTAAATTATATCAATATTTAACAATAATGACAATTCCAGAAGCCATTTGTAATGAAAATGATTTACAATATTGGACAAATTGTATTATTGATTCATTTAAAGGATTAAATAATAAAATATCAAAATGGGGGTTAAAGATCATCCTTAATATATTTAAGAAAGTTTCAAATTCAAAGAATTCAAAACTTGAAATACAATTTATTAATTACCTTTCAAATCAATTAAGTTGTGAAATAATTTTTAAAATTTTATCAAATAATTTAAATGATTTATGTCAAGATGGGAAAGTTTCTGATCAATTTACTCAATTATTAATGATATCAGTTTTGAATCAAAATACATATCAACAATTAAAACCACATTTAGAACCAATTTTTAATACATTAATTATTCCTAATATGACTATAACTCATGATGAAATTGATGAATTTGAAGATGATCCAATTGCATTTATTAATAGACTTAATAATGATAGTGATACAATTTTTCAACAATTTATTAAACTACTTTTAAATCATGATAATGAATTAAAAGATCCAATATTTGAATTAATGAAAAATTTAATTCAAAGTGGGATTGATTCATCAATAAATTGTGGATTAAATATATTAACATGTTTATTACAATGGATTTCAAATGATCAATTAAATTTAATGATTCAATTAATATTAGATATAAATTCAAATATTCAAACAAATGATAGATTATGGTTAAAATGTTCAATTTATGAAATTTTAACATATGTTAGTAATACAGGTTTAGAAATTTTAATAAATGATCAAATACCATTACCATTATTAATATCATCATTAAAATTATTAATTTTTAAAAAAATGGATTATAAAGTTGTTGAAATAATGTCAATTTTATTACAAATTAGTTCATCATATCCATTAGAAATAATTTATGAATTAATTGATTTAATTGTTTTACATCATCCAAATGAAATTCAACCATTTAATCTGGATTTAATTGATAAATTAACAGAAAATTTCTTATCAATTTATCAAAATGGGGAAAATGAATCAAATAATAATGTTGATAATATTGAACAAATGGTTAATATAATGAACAATTTTGTAACAATTGTTATTTCTATTAATGATCCAAATTCATTTGAATTAATCAATGAAAGAGTTTTAAAAGTTGTTGAAATTATCATGTCTAATGGTTTATTAGATATTTTAGCTGAAGGTATGGAATTATTAGAAACTATTAATTATATGACAAAGAAAGTTATGAATTTAGAATTAGTTTTAACAAGTTTTCAAAATTTTGGTATTGAATACCCTGATTTATATCAAATTTATTTTGAATCTGTTTTCCAATATGGTGATGGTGATGATTTAAAAAGGATGAATGAAACAATATTTTGGATTTATCAAGAACAATTACATATTGATGATTTTGAATTAAATGAAATTATTCTTTCAATTTTATGTCAAATGGTTATTCATCCATTAGTTAATTCAAATGATGAATTAAGTAATGAGGTTATAACAAGGACATTACAAACAAGTTTTGAATTAATTGATGAAAAGGAAAGATTCTTTGAAAATAAATTAGTCCTTAGATGTGTGCTTGGGTCAATGATTCATAAAATGGGACTTATTTCTAAATTATTCGGTACACAAATTAAAATGGTTTTGAATTCATTAGATATTTTAATAAATAAAAGACAATGGATGACAGTTTTTGATTTAAGATTGGGGATATTGGCACTTTGTTCACTTTCAAAATCAGAATTATTAGATAATGGGGAATTGAAAAGTCGAACTATGGGAATGATTATGGGAATGGTTAATAGATTAGAACCTGCTATTTCACATAGGATGGAATTAATGAAATTAGAAAAGGGTGTACAACAATCATCATCAACAACAACAACAACAACAACACCACCACCATTAATGGAAGAAGTTGAAATTACATTTGATGAAGAATATGATGAAATTAATATGGAAACAAGAATTGATTCACTTAATGTGGTTGATATTGTGCGAACGACATTGAATATTTAGCATTTATTCGTAATTGTTATTGTTTTTATTATATTATACAGACATAAGATTATTATTATTATTATTACTATTATTGTTATTATTCGTCTCCCTCTTTGAGTCTATTCCGACTTTTCATAAACAACTCTTGCTGTACAGCAAGTAGCTCTTCCTCTGTCATACCAGACTTCTTGAACTTGTCCTCTCTTCTAGACGCCTTGGCCTTGGAGTTGGACTTGCAGGACACCACATACGTCTCCAGAATGGGAATATACTGCGGGAAGCCCAAGTCACCCACGGCCCGCAGGACATGGTCCGTAGAGATAGTCTTCTTGCAGTCTTTGTCGGCAATGTCGTTGGACTCCGTGGTGAGGATCATGATGAACTCAATACAACACTCTACAAGCGCCTCCCTGGCTTCCTTGGAAAAGGAAACATCAGAGGGGAGGATCTCACTGAGGATCTTCGCAACTGTCGCCTTTGGCAACGAAATGTCCTCGCTCTCCATCCTAAAATACAAATGAAATTCGATTTGGGAAACAAACAAAAATTCGCTTACGTCAGCAGATTTTTATTTTATTTTATTTTATGGAAAAAAAAAATATTTTTAATATCAACACTTTTAAAGAAAGAAAGAAAAAAAAAAAAGTTTTCATTTCTTTTATTCATTTAAAAATCACAAATTCAAATGAGTTCCATCATTGCGAGGGAATTTGACGCTCCGCCCGCTGCGAGGAAAGTCTTTGTTAACAGGGTTTTGGACCACTTTTTACTGCGTGTTCAACCAACAGCGGTGGGAGGCACAGTGCCGCCTGCTTTGAAAATCCCAGGAGATCACGAATGTGCTGCAGTCAAATGGATCTCCCAGGACTTACTGGCTTTGCTTTTCTCCAACAAGGAATATGTGTGGATTGTGGACGCCAATCTGGGAACTTGTATTCAAACGGTCACTTTAAAAAACGCTGGGTCTAGTGTAGATGCCATTTCAAGATCTGTCAATGGTGTACACAACATCTGGTTCATGGACTCAAACAACAGACTTTACCAATATATTTTGGATGGTGGGGCATTGCTGGAAATTGGGGATTGGAAAATCGATTCTGTTATTGAACCAATATCAAAAATGGCTATAATAGACAACAATAAAATGCTTTTTGTTTCAAACTCTATTTATCTTTACAATTTACATGATAGGAAAATAGAAAATTCTCTTAATTTATTTGTTGATCAATGTCAATGTATTCAATTGATTTCAAATGGGAAATGTCTCGTTTCCTCAAGAAATGATAGATTCATCAATTTAATTGACATTGATGAATTCAAAGTTAAAACTATCTTCAGTTTAAATGAACCATGTGTTCATTTCCAATACAATTCATTTGCTGATAAAAATATACTTGTTTCACTAAGTGAAGCCGGATCTTTGGAAGTTGTGATGGACCCATTAAATGATAATCAAAAGATCCAATCTAATAACAAGAGGAGAAGACAACAAGTTAAATCAATGCAACCACAATTTACATTGAAATTAAACGAGGGACGATTCGACACCATTTCTTTCAATGGTAAAGAAATGATTTTATCATATTTTGAAAATGAAAGTTTCTTCGTTTTCGATAATTTCAACTGGATGGATAATTCAGTTGATGCTAATGGGGATGTCCAAATCATTAGATTGAAACCATTGAATAATAGATTGAACGTTTCTAATGAAGATAAAGCTTCTTTTAGTACATACAAAGAAAGTAACGTTGTTGTTGGTACAAGTGATAATCTATTAGATATTCAAGATGTTGATGATGATGATGATGAAGAAGAAGAAGAAGAAGAGGAAGAAGATTTTGGGTCTTTGACATCTAAGTTAATTAAACCACAAACAACAGCTAAAGGTGAAAATAAAGTCCAATTTGCTGTTGGTACATTATCAATGAATCTTGTACAGGCATTAAAGACAAGTGATAATTCTGCATTCAATACATTATTAGATAAAGCTCAAGATGAACATGTGATAAGGTCAACAGTTGCCAAACTGGATATTCATTACGTTATGAAATTACTTGATAAATTAGGGGAATTGAATTATAAAAACAAGTTCCAAGCTTTAGATTTGAATGTTTGGATTAAATACCTTTTAATTTTCCATGGGAATTATATAGTGGGGGTTCCACATTTGAAGTCCAAGCTTACATTACTTACGATTAGTTTGAAGAACAGGGCCAATAATATGAACAAGTTACTTGAATTGAAGGGGAAATTGTCAATTACAACAGAGAGAGTAGAAGCACTTCGGGAAATTGAACGGTTTGAAAATGGGCCTGGTGAAGATGAAATTTTTACAGAGGATGTGGAATATTATGAAGAATTGGAAGAAAAGGAAACAGTTGATGTTGAAATGTCTTAAAATTTGTTTCATTTATAGATTAATAAAAATACGTAAAATCTTTTTAAAAGTTCATGAGCAATTTTTCAACCAAACTTTTAAAAAATGAAAACAAACAACAACTATTTTTGTTCTTTAGTTGGGAAATATGAATGGGAACATGAAGCCTCAACAGCAGTCGTCGCAACAACAGAGACCGACGCCGCAACAGCTTCTACAGATGCTTATGCAGATGGACCCCGAAAAGCGGGCTGAAACGCTTAATAGAAACCCCCAATTACGCGTTTTCATCCAAACAATGGAACGTCAACGGTCACAGAACAAGACTGGACAACAGTCAGGGCAAATGCCACAACAACAACAACCACTTATACAACCACAGCAACCACAGCAACAACAACAACAACCTCTTGTACAACAACAGAGACAAAAATCACAGCTTTCTGCTAGTACAGAAATGACAATACCTAATAAAAGAATAGTACAAGTACCTGGACAGACCCCAATTGTGAAAGATCTCATTGGAAATCAAATGAAATCTACAAATGAATGGTCAAAAAGATTATCAGATCAATCAAAGGAAATTCCAATGGAATTAAAATTATATGAAGATATGATATCAAAGGATAAATCTTATCAAGATTGGTCATTAGATACAAAGAAACTTGATTTTAACGGTAATTTATTAAAGAGGATGATGAAAGATTATAATTATTATGAAACTGTTAAATTATTTAGAATGAAATCAATTGGTAAACCAGAAATGGCAAATTCAACTGTTAAAATGTGGGGTGATGGATATTCTGGTTATGGGAATAGTTTCACTGGGAATAAACTTTCATTAATTTATCCAAGTCAAAGTAAAATGGGTGATCAATTAATCCCACCTTCTACCACATTAGGTACTATAATACCAATTAGATTAGAATTTGATCTTGATAGGGATAATTTTAAATTAAATGATACTTTAATGTGGAATTTAAATGATACAGAGGAAATAATGATTGAAGTTATAAATCAATTAATTTCAGATTTTAAAATAACTGGGAATTCTGAAATGATAAAGAAGAAAATAATTCAAAGTTTTAAAGATCAAATTAATGAATATAATTCAATCCCACCAATTGATTCATCAATTAATGGTTGTGATGATATAAGAGTACCAATAATTTTAAATATAACAATTGCAAATAATCAGTTAAATGATAAATTCGAATGGGCCCTTTCATCATCAAATGATCAAATATTAGAATTCGCTGATTTATTATGTGATGAATTAGCATTACCATTGGAATTTAAAAATGCAATTGTACATTCGATTACAGAACAATGTCAAATGTTTATTAAATCCCTTTATATGGTGGGATATAAATGGGATGGTTCCCCAATAGTAAGTGATGATATAAAGGAACATGTTAAAGTTGGTGGATTCGATTCAATATTTAGACCTAAAACTGATCTTGGGAATTATGGATGTAATGTCCAAGAATTAAATATTGATCAATTTGAAAAAATTATTAAGGAACGTGAACGTGAATTAAGAAGGAAGAAGAGAACTGCAACTAAAGGTCGTAGGGGTGGTTTTGTACTGCCTGCATTAGATGATATGCCAAGTACATTCCGAACCCCAATTCCAAATGGTACACTCCCAGGTGCAGCAGATGTTGGTATTGACATTCATGGATATACAGAATCACTTCATAGCATTGAAGTCCCTATGAAACAGCAAATGGAACGTGCAAAGGAAATCGAGAGGTTACAACGTGCCAATGCACAAGTTATCGGAGAACAAGAAAGGGTGAAAAAGTGGCTTAGACAAGTTATTGAAAGGAGAATGAGGGGTGGTTCATTAGCAGCAGCAGTCCGCCCTGTTGCTGATGGGACTATTGTGATCAAATTTGCATGGCGTTGACATTTATATAAGATATTTTAATTTTGTACTATATTTCAGGGTTTTATTTCTTTCTACACATAAAATCCATCATCTGATATTGTTATTGCTTATTAAACATGGATCATTTAAGACATATTTGGAATAGAGCTCCACTTTTAAGGTATATCAATCCCCGTTCACAATGGCATAGTATCTCACCACCTTCTACGGGAATTTCCGTTGAGACAAACGATGGGGTTTTCACAAATCTATCTGCAAGACCAACCACTTGCAATAATACACCACCAGCCCCTGATTTACCAACTTATAATGATACCATGGAAGATCCAGTTCCACCATACTGGGAATCCCAAGTCCAAGCAGCTTGGGGTGATGAAGTTTATGTTGATGGGCTACCCGTTGGGTCCATTATAAGTGTTATTTGGACAGCAGTTGTTGCATCAATGTTTCAATTTGTTGGATTTGTTGTTACTTATTTATTACATACTTCACATGGTAGTAAAGCAGGGTCACAAATTGGGTTATGTGTTTCCCTAATTAATTTAGGTTTAGCTTCATTACCAGTTAAATATGAATCTGAAGTCGGTAACATTTCACAATTGATCCCTGATTCCCCTTCTGCTATTGACTTTGATATGAGTGTTTTACATGGTAAATTGGATACATTTAAATCTTCCCTGGGTGGGAATGTTACACATGAACATACAAAACCACATTCTCAAATATTAGTTGCTTATTGTCTTATAATTGGTGGAGCATTAATTGCCTTAAGAGCCCTTTGGGATTTTTATAGGGTTAAGAAACTCGAATGGAGTGTAACCCATTTTCCAAATGATCCTTCTTTAGCACCTGTTGTTGATGATACAATCGTTTGACTATATAAATATATAAATATATATACTTTATACCCATGTTATAGTAATGAAATCATTTAAGAAATTCCATAACAGATTCATAAATGGTAAAAACAATCCCACCAGATAAGATAAGACGCCCAAGACGCGGTGTTGCACCTCTCCAAAGTGTTAAAATACCTTCTTCTTTAACAATTCTACTAAAACAATCAATCGTACCTTTATATTCAGACCCAATTCCTTGCATTCTAGTTTTAACTGTATCAATTGGCATAGTACTATAAACTGTAATAACACCTGCAAATGCACCTAATAAAAATGTCATTGGCCCAGATAATGGTTTATCACGTGGAGTTTCACTCCAATCTTGTAAAATACCTTTAATATGAGAATATGAGCCTAATCTAACAGCTGAATTGGCACCTTGTCTCATGGCAACTGGGACTAAACCTTTATAAAGTCCTTTAAATCCAAGATCTTTAATTAATCGAATTGTACCTTTGGTACCATCTTGATACTTTGGATTTGGTGATTGCCTGTCATCGATTTTCCCTGTTTTAATTGCCTCAGATGGTGTAACAGCAACTAAAGATTCCAATAAACCAGCACCTAAACCAGCAAGTACACCCATTGGTCCACTTAATTTTCCATCTCTATCTGATAAAACTCTTTTAATGGCATCAAATCCAAGGAATCTCACGGAGGCCTTGGCAGTGTTCCCAACTACAAAAGCTGGGCATCCAACATACAGGGATGATATCCCCTGAGTCCTAGCAACAGAATAGATCAAAACTAGCGGATTCCTTGTAGTTTGTGAAGATTTATTCACTAATTGAAGACGTGTCTTTGCAAACTCAAATGGGTAAGTGGTAACACCCTCAATGGCACCTGCAAGCCCCCCAGCAACAAATGACTTTAAAGGATCTGGTTTACTAGTCATGTTTACTTTTCAGTCAAGTGACTAATAATGTGTCAAAGAGAGAAATGAAAAATTATCATTCATCTTCAATTAGTTTAATGCAATAAAAATATGGAAACACCTTTGCTTCCTCTTTATATATAAGTTTGTATGTATCCTATTATGGTATAAAATGTCATTGTGTCTTTCAGCAGGCAATTTAGAGCGATTTTAAGACAGATATTTCTTAATCTGAATTTAGCTCATGATTAAGTTCTTCACCAGAATCAACAACATCTGGTTCTTCCCCTTCATCTTTGCCATATTCCTCTTCATCTTCCTCTTCATCACTATCACCACAATTCTCACTAATGGCAAATCTCACCCATCTCCTTCTTCTTATTCTTAAAGCTTCCTTTGAATCATCATACACCCACTTGGTTTCATTGTCAATTGAAACAACAGGGTCCATTAAATCTTCATTTACCCAAATAGAAGGCTCCATATCAAGGGACCAACCATCCCTGAAAATCCCATATGATGATGAATTATCCAATATAAAAGGCTTTAATTTCCTCTTTGAATCAAGTCTTTGTCTACGTCTTCTATCCTTTGTTAATTTCCCCATTTCACTATCAATCATAATTAATGAAGAATCATGATCATCATCTTTAACCCCATTAATTACCCATTGGAATCCTTCTGGTGGTATAACAGAAGTTAAAGTTTCAGTACCTTTAAATGAAACTTTGTTTTTCCTTATATGTGAATTTAATGGATATGCATCATTTGAAAAGCATGTAAATTGCCATGTTTCAGAAATTGAGTTCCAAATCTGTAATTCAAATACAATGAATTTCTTTAATTCCCTTTTCGTTTTAATTGACCCATTCAATTTCAAATCGACATCTTTTATTAATAGATCATCTAATTTATTTAATAATGACAGTGTTCGTAATCTTAATTCTTCATCATGAATCCTATTAAGAAATTTCAACCTTAATTGTGGATGTACAGAAATTAACATCATCCACAAAGCAGCTACAGCCAACAGTTTAAAAAAGGGTGTAAAGATCCAAACTATGGAAGTACCGAACGTTTCCATAACTGTTATAATTATCAACAGGGAAACGAATAAAACCCAAGTTAAACGTTCATCTTTAAAAAACACCAAATTCTTTGCCAATTTAATTGTATAATCCCATGTATCAACATATAAAAGCATATGATTCTGTAAATCCGTTACATTCAATAAAAATTCCCTACTAAATTCACTAACTGGTTTTGGATCATTCCAATCCCCATTCGTTTTACCTGTATAGCAAGGTAGAATTATTTGGAAACATATATACCCCAAGGGGAAAGTGATTAAATTAATTGGTTTCAAGATCATTAACGTTATTATCAATCCCAGTGTTATATTCCAAAGAGGGTCAACCCAATTGATTAATCTTATACAATCATCGATTAATCCAAATGGGACACTTAACCTTTGTAAAAGTAAAATGGAATTACGGGACATAATGGGGATACTCAATTGCGGTCTTGTTTTCTGTATATCTATCCTGGCGAGTATGTTTGAATCAAATGAGGCATTTGAAGATGAAACATTGGATGTTGATGGTATTGGCATTGCCATTGAAATCAATTTTTCTATCAATTTATCCATCATTTGAGGACTGGAAGGGTCATTTGATGTCTCATGATGGGAAGTCGAAGCCTGCATAAGAATTGACTTTGGAATATCCATTTTATATTGATTTCTATAAAAAAAGCTTAAATATAAGTTATATATGTCAGTTTACTTACTCTACAATTTTTTTTGTTGGAATTGAATAAAATGGCTTACTAAAACTATGATTTGAAAATCCCCCAGAATGATTTCTTTTTCTTCTTCTGCTTCGACCCAATATCTTGTTGACTTAATGATGTAATTAGTTCTGGTTTGCTTGATTTTGGAGATAAATTAGGTGATAATTCCATGCTATTTATTTTGATTTTCGGAGTGGGTCTTTTCGAATTTTGAACTTGGTTTGTGGGGTTCTGTTGTTGTTGTTGTTGTTGCATCTGTTGATACTTGGCAATCATTGCATCTTGAAGCTCCTTATCAGATTGTTTGGTTGCTGTAACGGGAACCATTGATTTTGTCCTTGTTAATTCCGGAGCTCCAATGAAATCCCTAAATAATTTAGAAGCAGCTGAATCTGATGTTTGTGTAGCATCTGCTAATTCATGTCCATATTTAGATGCTGCATCCATAACAATACATAACTTATCCTTAAAGGAATTCTCATTTAATGGATTCTTTTCAAATATCTCAAATTGCTGATAAACTTTCAATTGATATTCTAATTCCATTCTCTTTAATTCCATATTAACATCAGTTTTCTTTGGTTGAAAAGTCGGTGGGTTGGCAGAATCAACTGATATTTCATCTGAATTATCATCACTAACATCTGAATATGAATCATTATTAGATGTAGCATCAGGTGGAATTAACAACATTTTTTGATCTCTTAATTGTTTCTTCTTTTCCAGGATTGTATCTCTTAAATCCTTTTCAATAAATTCATCCCTTGGCCCACTTTCAATTATAACTTTATGTTGATCAGCTAATGAGTAATCCCCAACTCTATCCAGTTTCTCTATTAATTCGTCCCTCTGAATTGTAACATTCTTATTATTCTCATTCATAAATGACATCCTTTCATTTAAAACACCAAATAATTTGCTTTCAAACATCCCCATATTTTTAGATGGGACTACAATCATCGGTACAGGTAATGTTGAAACTAATCTATCTGTTAACCTTTTTGTTGCCCATGACATAGTCGGAGGATTATTTGCAGGTTTTGTACCTGTGACAACTAAACTTGGTTGATAAAGTGCAAACATATCACTTAAAACTTCTTCACTTGATCCAACACATAATTCAACTGATATCTTAACAATTTTCCTTGGATTTAAAACTGCTAAACAATATTTCATTATATTTTCTGCTGTTGATTGTGACCATTCAGGTGAATTCCTTATTTTATTTTCTGTTATATTCCCAACTGATGTTGCCAAACGAGTCCCTGAATCATATTGTTTTTTAGTCAACCTAGAAAGTGATCTACCCTGTGGTCTTATACTAGCAACGATAACAAGAGAATCACCGTCCTCAAGAAATTGATTACAACACCAATCAATTGCTGTCCATGTATGTTTTCTACCACTTATATAACACATAATTTCCCTATTAGGTAATTTTGCATGCTTTCCACTTAATCGACCACCATATAAATCATCATATTGAGAATGTTTCTTTGTTAAACTACATGAATCATGCGTTATAATTGGTTTTGTTGGATACTTTGATGAGCTAGAAATAAATGAATTAATTCCCCTATCTAATTGATATGGTAATACATTGGAATTTTCACCACTTCTTGATGATAACGGTGATAATGATCTTGAGGGCGACAATTGTCTATTACGGTCAAGTTGTGACCTCCATCTGTTTCTGGTTAGCAACATATCATCATCCTCAGAATCCGATCTTGGGGAACATACAAGTTCCTGTCCATCTGAATAGGATATATTAACGGTATCGAAACTTACTGATTTAATGAAATTCTGATACGTTAACCCAGGTGTGCCCTTTGAGGAAAGAATAGATTTACCGGGTTTTCTAATAGATCCTTGTGGTTTAGATGAATTGACATGTGTACATGAAACCATTGACTCAGAGTCAACCCTTGATAAACTTGTGGATCTAGAACTAGCACATTTAAGGCAAACCCCGGCCATTTGCCTGAGTAGATCTTCTGGAACAGTGGGCTTAAACTCCTCTGCACATGGTACATCAAGGTGAATCTCGTGATAAGTGTAATTGGACTTGTCCTTGTGGAATTTAGTAGCGGCTGCTGCCGCAGAAGGAGCCAGGGAGAGACTTCGTTCCTTTTTGGGCTCTGAACCAAAGGAAATTGTGCGGTACATAACATCTATTTGTTCTTGTTCTTTTTTATGCTTGTCCTTATACTCAAAATAACTGCCAGTTGACATGCTATTAGATGAATCAAGAAGAAAATGCTTTGTTAGATGGATTTAGTTATAAAAAAAGAAGTTGTTGTGTGGTGTGAAAAAAATGCTCATGTGCTCATGTCCATCAACCCTGAGAATTAACTGCTAGTTCCATAATAAGTCTCGTGGAAAGATGAAGAAATGGATAGGCACTGTATGCACTTTCTAAGTCCCCACCCATTTCAACCGAGTCCCAACCGTCAAATTTGAAGTCTACAAGGTAATTGTTTGGTTCCAGTTGGAATAACTGTATTTGCATCTTCATTCTCTCACCAACGCTATTGGGGTTCGGCTGGTACATCCAACGAGCACGAATAGTCCAGAGATCTTCCTCGGTGGGCATTTGCCATTCTGCTCCCAAATTCTTCAGAGCACGATAAATTTCACCCATCACATCAAGAGGGTAAGATCTTGACCTGATACCAAAATGCCATCTTGTCTTAGATTTCTTAGTGGATGCTGGTACAACGTCTGCCAGTTCTGGGAATAATTGAATCATGTATGCCTTGTGAATTTGTGGAAGGGAAGATGGTAAAATTGCTATTGTTGAAGATGGGGTGTTCATATTATTATTCCCATTGTCAACAATAGAAGTCCTCCATTGATCTTCACCACCAATCATTGGTTGATCATCTACAGTTGAATTTTTCAACTCATTAACCAAACCAGTATTATTCCTCATTAAATCATAAGCATCTAAAATCTCTTCAGTTTCAGGTTTACGTCCTATTTTAATAGATTCAATAATCTCATCCCTTGAATACCCCATTGCAGTTGAAAGTGCAACAACAACATCTTCATCAATATCTTGTTCTGTGATTTCATTTGTTGAAAAATTCCCTGGTTTAAGGTAATCTGGAAATCCAACTTTAAACCATTCATCTTCCATAATTTCATGAATTGTTATCCTATTCAATGGGTTAACAACCAACATTCTGGTTAATAAATTTTTGGCACCTTGTGATAAATCATGTGGAAGTGTATAAACACCATTTGAGATTTTCTTAAATAAGGCAGGAATCAGTTCATCATCAAATGGTAATCGTCCACAAAGCATAACATAAAGAATAACACCACATGACCAAACATCAACTTCAGGGCCTGCATATAATTTTCCTGAAATAACTTCAGGTGCAGCATAATTTGGTGAACCACATGAAGTTTTCAAAAAGTTCCCATCAGTCATGATATTTGAAAGCCCAAAATCAGCAATCTTAATATTCAAGTTTTCATCTAATAATAAATTCTCAGGTTTTAAATCCCTGTGAACAATCTTATGGGAATGACAATATTCAACAGCGGCAATAATTTGTTGAAAAAATCTCCTTGCTTTATCATCATCCATTTTCCCATTTTGGACAATGTATTCAAATAATTCCTTCCCTGCATACTCAATAACCATGATAATATCATCATTTGTTTTAATAACATCGAATAACTTAATAATGTGTGGATGATTTAATAAACGTAAATAAGAAATTTCTCTTTCAACACGACCTTGCATATCTGACTTAGCCAATGTCTTTCTATTGATAATCTTCAACGCCACACGTTGCCCAGTTGTTGTGTGGTACGCTAGCTTAACTTTACCAAAGGACCCCTCCCCCAAAGTCTTGACAACTTGATATTGGCCTATTTTCCCCTGGTGTTTTTGCTGTTGAGGAGTTTCCCCCTTCAGTTGTTGCTGTTCCTGTTGTTGTTGCGCCTGTTGCGCTTGTTCGTCGTCCATTTTAGGTTTCTTGATAAAAATAACAAATGTCCATGACACGCTTAAAATATTGATATTTTCCACTAAAAATTACTATAAAAACTAATTATTATTATATTAAACTAACTAACGAGTTCTGATGATACCAGCAGCCATTAAAATCATCACTTTCTTATAAACATCTGGGTTTTTCATATGTTCTTGTAAAGCGGCAGGGTTATTTTGGGCTTGTTGGAGAATTGTATTCATAACTGGATCATTGATAATTTCAACAACTTCTGGATCCTTTTGAATTCTAGCCATGGTTTGATCATATGTCTCGCCATCCAATGGGGCAAACCTTTGCGAGAGGGCCTTTTGTAAAAGACCTTCAATTTCTGCCAATTGACTGGCATTGTTAGAATTGGCCTTCTCAACTTCTTGTGCTTTATGTAATGTATCTGCACATGCCTTATATTCCTTCATGGCAATTTGGGCATTGGCTTTTCTAATGTAAGCTCTAATAAACTTAGGGTCTAATTTAATAGCTTGATTACAATCTCTAACAGCATCTGGGAATGACATTAGTTTAGCCAATGCAGCTGCTCTATTAGAATACCCTCTAGCATCTGTTGGGTCCCTCTTAATCATTTCAGTGTAAGCTTTGACAGCATTTGGCCAGTCGCCTGAAGTGAAATATTCCTTACCTTGTAATCTAGCTTCTTCAGCTTTTTCATTGTCAATGTAAGAAGCAGTTTCAACATCCTTCAATTCCTTTTCAGCGGCTCTTAATTTGTTTAATGTATCAGCAGTTCTGTGTTCAGTAAGTGATTTTTCAAAATATTCAACAGCTTCTTTCAATTCACCCTTTTTAACAAGACAATTTCCAATTCTGGCAAATGATTTAGCAATCAGTTTATAATCAGCTCTCATATCTCTACCCTTTTCAACAGCTAATTGACATGTTGAAATAGCAGTATCATAATCCTTCTTTTCAAATTCAGCAGCGGCTCTGTTATTCAAGTAAGTGATATCATTGAAAGTTTCAAATGCCTTGTTGTATAATTCAATGGCTTCATCAAATTTTCTAGCCTTGTATAAGGTATTTGCTTGAGCTTTGAATGCATCAGCTTTGGTTTTGGCATCATCTTCAACAACAACAGGTGCAGGGGCAGCAGGAGCAGGTTCTGAAGCCTTTGCTGTAGTAGTAGCAGTAGGAGCAGCCTTTGGAATTGGTTCAGGTTCTTGACCACCATTTGGGTCTTGGTTCAAATCAATCCCTAAAATAGTAGTAATAATAGTCATCAATCTTGGATCAGACATCATATCTTGAGCAATTGATTGAGGATTGACTTGCATATTCTTAACCTTTTGAACTAAAGCTGGATCAGACATTAAATCCTTTGTCTTTGGATTGTTCTTTAACTTATCAATTAACAATGGATCAGTTAATTTAGCAAACATTTCCTCCATACCAGCAGGCTCAGCTGAAGAAGCAGATTGTTTACGGGCGTCAATATCCTTTAATCCTTCCTTGGCCATGGCATTTGCAGGGTCTAAATCCAATGCCTTTTGGTAAGCTTTGGAAGCTTCATCATAATCTCCCAACCCTAATTGAGCAGCACCAACACGGTTGAATCCCTTTGCCCAGGATGGGTTAATTGAAGTACACTCTTCAGCGTCTTGTAAACCCTCGAAGAACTTCCCCATGGAGACATAGGCAGCAGACCTGTTTGAGAAAAGAACGTGATTTGGCTCTGGAGAAAGCTCAATTGCCTTGGTAAAAGCAGCTACAGCTTCTTCAAATTGCTTGGCTTGGAAAGCAGTGTTCCCTTTTTGTTTAAACTCTTCAGATGACATTTTATCTGTTAATTCAGTAAAGGAATAAGTGGTGAAGATCTTTCTTAATTCTGGAAAATTCTATAAAACTTTTCACTCTTTAAACAAAGCAAGATTTTTCAATGGGTGAATTCGAAGCTAAGACTTTACAATTTAACAAATGGCTTTTTAGTAATTTAAGCTACATTTCCACTAAATTCTCTATTCAAGATTTGAGAGAAAATGGCCAAGGTAGAGGGTTAGTTGCCAAGGAAAACATTTCAGTTGGTGAAATTTTATTCAAAATCCCAAGAGATGCCATTATGAATGTAGAAAACGGCGCCCTTGGGGTTGAAAACAAAGACTTGTTATTGGCTTTGAACCAATGGGAGTGTTTGATTTTAATTGTTGCATTTGAATGGTTTTTAGGAACTGAATCTAAATGGTTTGACTATTTCCAAGTTGTCCCATTAAAATCAGAGGAATATTGTAGTTTGATGTTTTGGACTGAAGACCAGTTGAAAATGTTAGAGCCTTCAACTGTGTTGGAAAGAATTGCTAAAAAAGAATCTAATGATATGTATGATATGTTGGTTTTACATTTAAAGGGTTTCAAAGTACCAAATGGGTTCATTGAATGGTTTACAAGAGATAAGTTCCATGTTGTAGCCAGTTTGATCCTTGCTTATTCATTTGACGTTGATCATCCAGAGGAAGTTGAAAGAGTTGACAATGAAGAAGACGAACCAATTAAACAGGAAGAAGAAGAAGACGAAGAAGAAAGTAATGAGAATGTTGAAGGTGATCTGGGGGACGGCATTGAAGACAATGAAGAAGAAGAAGAAGAAGAAGAAGAAGAAGATATGCCTGTTGTTGAACCTGTTTCTGAAGATTCTTACTTTAAATCAATGGTCCCATTAGCAGATACTTTGAATTCCAATACAACCCTCTGTAATGCAACACTAAACTATGAAAAAGATCAATTAATCATGAAGGCCATTAAACCAATCAATAAGGATGAACAAATCTTCAATATTTATGGTGAATTACCAAATTCAGAGATTTTACGTAAATATGGTTATGTTGAATTACCAAATTCAAAATTTGAATTTGTTCAATTATCAATGATTGATATAATGTCATTTTTCATTCAAGAATTTCAAACCCGTTTAGACTTTATCAAAGGTAGTGCTAATGCACAGTTGGTTACTTCAATTTTTGAATTAATTCAAGATTCAGAATACTTAGGTTCACAATTAGAAGATGCTGATGATGGAATTGTTTTACAAGTTTATGAAATTTATTCAAATGGTGAATTATTACCTGAATTTATTTTATTATTATTAATTCTTAATACTATTTTAAATGCATTAGAATCTGATCAAAAATGGTCAAAGAAATTAACAAGAGGGATTGAAAAACGTTTAAATACAGATTTGGAAACTTTTGTCCATAGGACAATTCTTAAATGTCATCAAATGTTAGAAAATCATGGCTCAATCACTAAATCAACTCTTAAATCAATCACTGATTTAGTTGAATCTCAAATTAAAACTTATCCAGAACATATTACAAATGGATTTGAATTGCCAAAAGAAGCAAATTCAAGGGAAGAAATGGCAAATGTTGTACTTTTTAACGAATACCTTTGTCTTAAAGATATTACTGATGGAAAATTCCCAAATGTTAATGAAGACGGTTTAAAGAAATTCGAAATAATCGATGATTTGAAATTATTGAATAATTTACTTAAACGTAAAGTTGAACAAGAAGAACAAAAATCAAATAAGAGATCAAAAAAATAAAGTTTCCCTTGTTTTTTTTTATCCTCATTTATTTATTTATAGACAAGTAATTAGAGGTAACCTTTATAGATTTTAATAGTAATATTACATTTTTTTTGAATATTATTTAGTTTTCGTTTATTTAACATGTTTCATTAAATATTCAAACCCTGAAAAAAATATAGTTGTTGTACAAACTGCCTTTGTAATTGATGGACCAAGACCCCTATATAAATCACGTTTTGGTAAGGTCCAATTCCTGGCTTTAACAGGTAATTCATCTAAACCTGATTTTACCCTAATTATATTCCTTACAATATCCCTCTGATATTGAGATTTCATTGTATCGATTGGGAAAACTGTTATCCAAGAATAAATCCCTGCAACAATCCCTGATAATGGAACTGATAACACTTCGTTTTCAGGTGTAATATGATTTACAATCATCTTTGTTGATTCATAAACTGCAAAGAATAACCCAGTTGAAAGTGAATCCCTAAGCATATGATATTTAAATCCTGAATACAGACCAAATACCCCTTCGTATTTAATAATGTTATAAAACACTTCATTTACTGTCTTTGGTAATAACTTTGAATTAATCCTCATATTAGCTTCTTTATTTACAACTAATACAATTTGTTGAAATATCTTTGTCAGTTCAAATGGACATGCAAATACTGAAACACAAGCCCCTGAAATACAACCAGCAACAAAAGAACTTGGAAAGTTATTAATCCATATATTTGAACTTATGTCAACGTATTGAGAAATCGGTGCTTTCCAATATGAATAAATTGAAACCCCAATTGATTTAGATATTGATGATGTTATTAATGGAGCCATTATACCTCTAAATAAACCACGAATTCCTTCGTTGTTTACAGTTATCTTAGAACACTGCCATGAATTCAAATATCTATGTGCTTGCATTCTCGTTTTGATTGAATCTAACGGGAATCCCATTGTTGTAGAAACCATTGATGCTGTATATGACAAGATGGGAATTTTCCACGGGGAAATTGCAGTGGGCAGTTCCAAAACAGGGGATTCGTATTTGATTTCCCCAGTGATGGCAGGAATTGATTTGGACATCGCTTCTATTCCGAATATTCAATGAAAACAGAGTCATAACTATAAAAAATAAATAGCTCAGATCCACGTAAAAAATATATAAAAATGATTGATCTTTCAACAGAATGGGAAAAGAATTATCTTTTCACTGTTATAATGATCAACTACAGTTTTTCTAATCATTTTGAGCTTTTCCTCATCTTCAAATTCCTTTTGGTTTGATTTCAAATTTTCAATTATTTTATCAGATTCAACAGATGTGCCTCCATTGGACATCATCGATTCAATGAATACGCAATTAATGTAATTTGTAATACCATTATCTTCATTCGCATTATCATCCAAACTTTCCTTTATTCCCCTACTTAATTTAGCTAAAAATTCATCTTGGATATCAATTGATATTTGAGATTCGAAAACATCTGAAAAATCTTCTTTATCCAATGGCATTCTCAAAGATGAAACCATTTCTAAAATTACCCCTTCAATTGAAATACCAAAAATATTAGGTTCTAATTTACAACCTTGGATTATCCTATCATTGAATTTATCAAACAATGAATCAAAAATTTTCCTAAATGATTCCAGAATACATCCATGAACTTCCTCGTTGATGTTTATTTTGGAAAATTCGCTTGAATTGATCTCACCAAGAGAAGTTTGGAACTCTCTAATATTAAAATTAGTTTCAAATTTAATCAATGACCTAATTAAATAAAGCCACTGTATCTCTTCATTTTGATCATTTTGGAATTTCTCATTTATATTATTTAAAAATTCCGTAAATGTTAATTTCAATGTTTTATTACATTGAGAAATGGATTGATCAACAACTCCTTCAATTAAAATTTTTGAAATTTTTAACCAAAATTCTTCATCATCAAAATCATCAATTGATATAATTGGTTTTTTAATATTTTTTGATAATTTTTTAATTGATTCAATATTTTGAATGATTGAATCACTATTTGTTTGGAATTCGTTAATTTTATCTGGTTTATTAAATGAATCAATTAATTCATTAAGTGTTATATCTTGAAATAAATTTAACCCTGTTTTTGTCCTAATTGATTTAATATATTCAACATCATCAAATTTTACTAAGATATTTTCACAACCTAGACTTAAATGATCCAATTGTAAATTGATAAATGCAATTAAATTAGATTCAAGGGAATTTAAAATGTATGTTATAATTGAATCAGATTCGTTAAATTTAATTGTTGTTAATGAACTAAAATTCTTCAAACAGGTTAAATATTTAATCCCAGTAGATACTTTATCATAATCTAATTGAAGTTGATTATCATAATTTAATTTAAATAATTGGCCAATTTTAATTTCCCATTGTGATTTAATAGATTGATCAATTGTAAATGGATTAGTCATATCAGTTGGGAAATCCAATTTAAAATCTTCTAAATCAAGCCAATTAATCCAATTTTTAAAGTTTGTTTGATTTAACCATTGAGATTTATTGGATATTTGCCTTGATAATAACACACTTAATTTTTGAGTTGATAAATTAACCATTTGGAATGATAAAAATGAATAAGTTAAAAGTTTATTAAATGAACAATGGGAACCTATTAATTGTAAGTGTTTTAATCTCAAATTAAAAGACCAAATAATTGATTCCAATGGTGATTTCATTGTAATTAAAATATGAGAAATTAATAAATTTAAATAAAAATCTGTATCAAATTCATTTTCAATTGATATAATTTGATTTTGAATTAATTCAATAAACTCTGATTTCAATTGCTTAAATTTAATTATTGGGAAATCATTTGGATTGGAATTTATATTAGATTTAAAAATCAATTGAATTAAAAAACAATGTTTTGCTAATTTAATAACCTCATCCGATCCTGAGAAAATATTCCCCTTCTTTTTCAATTTCAATAAACTATAATTAAATTCGTGAATTAAATTATTCAAAACAATATCACCATTAGATGATTTAACATTATTTATCCTTTTTTGTCTATTGAAATTCATATTATTATTGAAATTAGGAACGTACTTTGATGAATAGTTTGATTTAGTAAACGCCAATTGGGATAATTGTATATTGGATTTAGTGACAATTGTATTCATTTCAATGATGTTATCAGCAACGTGTAATAAATCCCTATATTTTTCAGCAACTAACTGACGTAATTCAGTCTGAGAAGTTTCTATTTTAATGGCATTTTCATTTCGCAATTGAATTAACTCTGCCACAGGTTTCGTTTCAAATAAATGATCGATGTCTGACATTTTCCAATAGGAGAAGAGAAGGTTGTTGATGATGGAGATCTTAAATTTTTCAGATTACGTAATATACAGAGTTATATAAGTTAACTGTTAAGTGAAGCTTCAAAAGCCTTTAAGGCGGTTTCTCTCGAAGGAAGTTTTGGATGGATAAAATTGCAATGCGGTCCACGGGAACAGGCGTTTGTTTTGAGATATTCACCACACATGGCGTCTTGTAAATCGTTCACTGGTGATAATTCACAATAAACTGGCGATTCATTGAACCATTTGTCATTGGCTGAATCAACACATGCTTGTGCCTCTGTTGGATTAGAAAACCTCACAAATACGTTTCCTGATAAATGTGCATTTCTATTACAGCAAATAGCGATTTCCATTATTTGTCCATATGAACTAACCTCTGATATTAGATCAAGAAAGAATGTATCAATGAATGTTTTTAATGCTTCTGTTGATATTATCCTATACTGTAAAGGTTGTTGTTGTTGTTGTTGTTGTTGTTTCTGTGGCTGTTTTTGTTGTTGCTGTTGTTGCTGTTTTAAATGAAACTGTTTAAATTCTTCATCTTCAACTTCTGTCTGGGGGTTTTCGTATAATTTCCAGAACACCACTGTTTTGGACTTCAGCGGCTTAACGTGTCTTCTAGAGCACTGGCTTCCGTGTCTACATGCGCCGACTTTATCGTAGAATGGGCATCTCAATGGTTGTTGTTGCATTTAAGAATGAAAAGAGAAAGAATAAGAATAAGAAGAAGAAATAAAAATGATTAGATAGATATATCAAAGATAAATTCTTAGTTTATCAACTCATTTTTAACTTGATAAAAGTTTTCACTAATTGATGAAATTTATTAAAGTGTTTCATTGAATTGAATTAAGTTCCTTCTCTATTAAGGAAAACTTTAGATTAAAGAGCATAAAAAGAAGTTTGAAAAATTCGGTTAATGACGGAGAAATAAAATAATAGAAACTAAAACGGAGTTTTCATACATTTCTTTTCATTGGAATAACCATTAAATCATAAAGAACAGTAGCTATTTAATGGTATAACTCCTATATCTCTGTGATTTAAATTGGTTTACTTGTCCATACAAAATGAACGGGTATTCGCGGTTATTCGCGGAGTTCGGTTATCGTCGGGAATCATTGGGCATATTCCAAATGTCCCCAAATCGGTTTAAAAGTCCTCTGAATCCCAGCTTTTATCTCCAATTGATGAAGAATACCATTTCTCAACACTTAGGACCCTTGATAGAATGAATTAGACTAAACCCTAATATACCCCACTAAACCCTCAATATGTTCCCGGGGAGATTTTCTCATGACTCATAAACCATCCTGTTGACCTTTTTGCTGTTTTCTTCATCTAACAGCCATTGAACGGGCAATCCATTAGAACCATTCGAACCCCCAATTTTTCAGCTTTAATATGATACCCAATATGAATATGGCTACTTATTCAAGTAAATAGTTATACCTCAAATCTTAGTTTTGAAGCTTCTCATTATTTAACCTGTTCTTCCCGCTGTCATTTTCCAGTGTTTGAATGATACACCCTTTTCTTCTTAAAGTTCCATTTCATTTAAAACAAAAGATGTCTATTGAGAAGGATAATATTGAACAATTATCGGGTTCACCTTCACTAAAGTTGGAGGAATTATCTGTATTAAATGATTTAACAATCCCAATTGCTGAAAAGAATTCAAAAGTTGAACAATTGGCCGTTGAAATGGGTATTAACCATAAGAAATTAATGTGGAAATTGGATCTTTGGGTTGTTCCACCTTTCATGATTTTTTATTTCCTTTGTTTCTTAGATAGAGTTAATATTTCAAATGCCAAAATTTATGGTATGAATGAAGATTTAAATATTAATTCAAATCAATTCTCTGTTGCTCTTACTGTCTTTTTCGTTCCATACATTATCTTTGAAATCTTTTCAAATTACATTTTAAAATTCGTTAAACCACATTTATGGCTCTCTGTTATGATTTTCCTATTCGGTATTGTTACCATTGCAATGGCATTCTCAAGAAATTATGGTGGTATTGTTACTGCTAGATTATTCTTAGGTATTTTTGAAGCTGGTTCCTTCCCATCTATCTTTTACATTATGGCCAATTTCTATTCTTCTGGTGAATCTCAAAGAAGATTCTCATTTTTCTTTGCTGCTACTTGTTTAGCGGGTGGATGTGCTGGTGCATTAGCTTACAGAATTCATGATTTAGATGGTGTTCATGGTTTAAGTTCTTGGCAATGGATTTATATTGTTGAAGGTTCCATGACTGCTGGTTTGGCTTTCCTCTTGTTCTTTGTAATCCCAGATTTCCCAGAAGAGGCAAGATTCCTTAATGACAATGAACGTTTATTCATCAAGAGAAAATTAGAAATTTATTCTGGTAACTCAGGTTTCGAAATCCAACAAACTTGGAGAGATGTTGTGGAAGTTTTTAAGGAACCTTCTATTTACATTTGTGCCCTTACTTACTTTGCATTCATTATCCCTGCTTATTCTTATGCATTTTTTGCTCCAACAATTATTAAAGATATGGGTTATGTTTCATGGGATGCTCAAAGGCATTCGATTTATCCATGGTTAGCATCAATGGGGTTCTCTCTTCTTGTTGCATTCTTCTCTGATCATTTTTATCATAGAGTTGGATTTGGTATTTTTGCATCATTGGTTTCAATTGGTGGTTACATTATGGTTATGGCCGGTGGTGATAACACTCAGGTTAAATATGGTGGATTATTTTTAGTTGCCAGTGGTATTTACACTGCAATGCCAATTTTAATTTGTTGGTTTGCATTAAATTACAATGGTCATATTAGAAAATCCGTTGGTACAGCATTTGTTATTGGATTTGGTAATATTGGTGGTATCGTTTCATCATTTTTATTCCCTGCAAAGGATTCACCTAAATTCACTATGGGTATGAGTGTTGGTGTTGCATTTACTGCACTTGGTTTAATTCTTATGGTTGTTTATTTCTGTTACTTGAATTACATGAACAGAAAGAAATCAAGAATTGCTTACATTCAAAAATGGGAATCATTCACAGATCGTCAAAAGATAATGGCTGGTGATCTAAACCCTGATTTTAAATACATGTATTAGTGCTTTCATTTATTTCTCTTTAATTTTATAGATTGTTTATGTTTTACCCTTTTAGGAAATTACTGCTTAGCCATTCATTAACCAAAATTGGAAATAATGTCTTGTCTTTTTTTTCAGAATTATTCCTTTTATAGATTTTGTTCTTCTTTTGTTAATGGTGCCCTTTAAAACAAGAGCCATCTTTAGTTATTCAGGCGATAAAAATAATGGGTATCTAGGATTCATTGAAGATGATGTTATTCAAATAACAAAAATCATTGATAATGACACATTTTACGGTATATCAATGAGAACTAAATTAAAGGGTATTATACTCAAGAAATATGTTGATTCCCCTGAATTTAAAAGGGGGCATTCAAGTTCATCTACAATTAACACTGATTTTTCAAATATATCAAATTTCGGTGGTAGTCAAACAACAATTACAAATGAATTTCATGGAAAATATAATTTACAACAATCACCACCACCACCACCAACTCCAAAACATGAAGATAATTTAATTTTAAATAAAAAATTTAAATCAAGTTATGTTCAACAGCTATTAAATTCAAGTTTAACTGAAACTGAAAAATCTTCAAGTTTATTTGGACATTCTGATTTTAGTGCAACTTCTGCTGGTTCATTAATAAGACATAAAGATGTAAAAGAATTTGATTTTGTTGATTCTGGTGGGAATCCATTGAGGGATAGATTAAATTCTGCTTTAAATGAAGTTGAATTTAATAGACATAAAAAATCAGGTTTCCTTCAAAGGATAATGGGTAAATCAAATGAAAAGGAATTAAGTTTTGATGATTCACTTATTATGTCAATGGATAAACATACAATTGATGATATTGATGATAGTTTATTATCAATAGGAAATAATACTACTATAATTGACGATCAATTTAATGAATTTGAATTTAATTTAAAAAGATCAATAAGTATAAAGGGAAGGGAACGATCAAGAAGATCAAAAAGGTTGGTTGAACTTCAACCTGATATTGTTTTAAAACCACATGAATTTATCACTGAATTTAATAAGAACGAAATAATCCCAAATTTTAATAAGAAAGAAATTGATATTGATGACAATAGAGTTTTAAATTTATTACAGTATATTTTACAAAATCCAAAATTATCATTAGATAAGATTATTTTGTTACTTGAAACTAAATTGGATAATGATTTAGAAAAACATAAAGCTATTTATTTATATTTAACAAAATTTAAAATAAGTGAATCAATTTTAGAGAAGGTGAGTTTGAAAAGGATGCCCAATTTTGAAGATTTACCAAACATTTTAAAAATGAGAGAATGTTCAAATCATCAATTAGTTTGGATTTATTATATTATAGCGAACAAATTAAACTTTGATGTTGAATTAATACTTGGGTATTTTAAATATCCTTATCAATTTGATGAATCAATTAGAAATTCAAATAAAAAATTAACAATAAATCATTCATGGATTTCAATTCAATTTAATGGAACATATTATTTTTGTGATTTGGTTTTAGGTTGTAATAATTCAACTATAATAAATTCAAATTCAAATGAGGATAATTATATTCTTTTAAAACCATTTGAAATTGTTTCAACTCATATACCAATGCATATTGATCAACAACATATAACACCACCAATTGATCCAATTGTTCAATTAAATATGCCACCAAATTATCCATTTTTTAATAAATTTGGTATTAAATTTATTAATTTTAACTCAAGTTTATTCCATTTAAAAGATTTTGAAATATTTGATTTTAAATTAAAGGTACCATTAGGAATTCAAATTAAATGTAATTTTCAGCCATTTGATAATGATATTTACCCTTCTTTAACACCATTAATTCAAATTTATTTTAATGATAAAAAAGAAAAAATCGTTAATATAAAAGGTATATTACCACAATTTTGTCCAGCTGGTGTTTTATATATTAATGCTAAAAGTGAAATAAATGATTTCTGGGAAATTATAACATCAATCCCTGCTTATCATGTTGGGAAATGGAAACAAATTAAATGGTTAAAAATTGATAATTCAAATATTGAAAAATTTGGTTCTTGTTATATTAAATCACCAAAAATTTCAAAATTACCATTTCAATCACAAGTTAATTTTAAATTTAAATTAACTAATTTTAAATCTGATAAATTAATATTAGTAAACCCAAGGAATAAAAAATTGAATTTTGACGTAAATGGTATAAATTCAATCGATGAAATGATTCATATTGATGAAATTGGGGATTGGAAATTAGTTATACCAGATCATCAAAGGAATGTATTGAAGGTTATTGCCCAATGGAAATCAGAATAATAATCACAAAGCTTCTCAACATAGAAAAACAAATTCCCTAATAAAATAATAATGACAAAACAATAATAATAATAATAATAATAATAGTTGCCAATATAACAGGTAATTTACGCATTAAAAGAGCATATATTTATAACATAGAGACATATTTATATACATAATAAACAAAAGTCACCTCTCCACCATTCCGTAAATTAAATTCTATCAGACATTGCTAATTTTATATCATCTTCAACTAAATTTTCATAATTTGGTAATAAAGTATCCAATGTTATAGCACTATTTGAACTTTGGTTATCAATTGATTGATTTAAATTATCAACAGCTTCATTAAAATCAATTTCTAAATCATCATCATTGAATGAAGATTCAAAAATTGGTGGGCCTTCATCATCAGTCGTTTCTAAAATAACATCAGTATTCCAACGTTCATATTTTGGTGGTGGTGGTTGATTTCCATTTAAATTTCCTAAACCCCATTTTTTAACATTACCTTCAATAAAAACATAACCAGCTTGTCCAAAATTACAATAAATTTTAACTTCATCATTTATAACTGTTGGTGATAAATATGAAATACCAATTGTTGGATAAATCAATGAATCAATAGGGAAATATTTATGTCCACCTAATTTTGATTCTGATATACGTTTCCCATTCCTCGTGAAAAAAACAGCCTTTGTTTTAATTCTTAACCCAATTCCAATAACATCCCCCTGTTCAATTTTAGGGAAATTTAAATCATTTGTTGCACCAGGCATAATCATTGGATTTAAAGAATTTGAATTTGAAAATGGTTCGTTAAACCTCCTAGATCCTGATGAATCATATGATATTGAATGTGGGAATCTACCAGGTAATGTAAAATTTGGGTATGGATTTGTAGCTAAGCCTAATGATAAAATAATTGACTCATTATTTGATTGATTTGGTAAATTGAATATCTTATATTCAATATAAAAGGTATCTTGATTGGTTGTTTTACCCTTTAAAGGAATTGGGTTATTAGTTTGTATTGAAATAGTTGGCTGAAGGTCATTATCATTAAATTTTAATAATTTGAATTTAACTTCACATTTATTTTGGATATCAACAGATATTGAAGTAGCAAGTGGTTGTGTTGGGCCATTAATTGTAGAATCACTATCTTCCTCGTTTATAAATTGCCAAGCAGCAACACCTTTTTCTTCAATAGAATTGGCCATCCAAACTGGTAAATCCCCCTTTTGGTAACCATTTAATTTAATATATTCCTTTGCCTGGAAATATATTTCCTGTTGATTGGGAGTTAATTTCACCAGTGCTTCACTATCCATCTGTGCTTCATAGATTGGATCATTAAAGAATTCAATTGATGTTTCCGAAGGCTGTTGATAAACCAATCTTGCCTTCAAAGCACGCAAAGAGTTCCATAAAAAGGAAAAAATAGCTAGCAAAATGGGCAGTATAAGAATAAGAAACATTCCCATATCAAACTCCTCTTCTTCCGCTGTCATTTCGGGGAGTTTTAAGAAAAGATGATGATGATAAAGATATATTTAAAAATTCAATATTTTTCAACACTTTCTTCTTACTTATTCTGTATGGCAAGCAACTACAGCAAATCAAAGAAACTTGGTGAAGGGACGTATGCCGTTGTTTATTTGGGGAGGGAAAAGGACACCCAGCGGGATGTGGCCATTAAGGAAATCAAAACAGAACAGTTCAAAGATGGGTTGGATATGTCTGCTATCAGGGAAATCAAATATCTACAGGAAATAGACCATTTAAATGTGATCAAACTTATAGACGTATTTTCAGATGAAGCCAGTTTGAATCTAGTGCTTGAAGTGTTACCAACGGATTTGGAAAAGGTATTGCGGGACAAATCAACTCCAATATCTGCATTAGATGTCAAACGATGGATGTTACAAACATTAAGGGGGACCCACCATTGTCACAGGCAGGGGATTATTCATAGGGATTTAAAACCTAATAACTTGTTAATGGATGGTAATGGTGTTGTTAAACTAGCGGATTTTGGTTTGGCCAGATGTATAAATCACCCAACGGAGAAGTTAACATCAAATGTTGTTACAAGATGGTATAGGGCCCCTGAGTTACTATTCGGTGCGAGACATTATACATTTGCAGTTGACAATTGGGCCATTGGAGTGATCTTTGCAGAAATGATGTTGAGGATACCCTACCTCCCAGGGAAGGACGATGCAGATCAATTAGTTGTTACCATACAAGCATTAGGAACACCCACTGAATCCACTTGGCCAGGAGTCAGTTCATTACCATTGTACAATTCACTTACAGTGTACCCACCGCCGGAGCGTAGTGAGATGAGAAGGAGGTTCCCAGCAGCAACTGAGGCGACACTTGATTTGTTAATGGGGTTATTGATTATGTCACCAAGAGACAGATGGGACACGAAAAGGGCCTTACAATGTGAATTTTTTCTCCAAAGTCCACAGGCAGTTAGTTAAAAGTGGAGTGTATCAAGTGGTGAAAAGACTTACATTTTTCCACCTCTTTTCAAATTCACATTTACTGCAGTTTTTTACTGTAATTTCAATTTCCTTATAGAGTAAAAAAAAAATATCAAATTTATAAAAAAAATAAAAAAATAAAAAAATTTTTTTTTTTTTTTTTTGTAAATTCTTTTCATTTATTTAAAAGTCAAGAAATAGAGATGTCGAAAGCTTTAGAAGTTCCACATGCTACGGAAATACATCATTACACTTGTACATCATGTCATATTAAATTTCCAACTTCAGAGGATCAGAGGATCCATATGAAGGGAGAATGGCACAGATATAATTTAAAGAGAAGAGTTGCACAATTACCACCAATTTCAGAAGAGACATTTAAAACAAAAGTTGATGTTTTTAAGGAGGATAGTGAAGAATTCCCAGAACTTCAAATGTCTGCAAAGGAATTAAGAAAAAAGCAAAGGGAAGAATTATTAGAGAAGAAAAGGAAATTACTTGAATTAGCAAAGAATAGAATTGGTTCAAATGCAGGGTTAGTTAAAATGGATGATAATGGTAAATTAGTTATTGAAAGAAGTCATGAAGAAGAAGAACAAGTTAGAAAGGAAGTTGAAAAGGCAATTGAAGTTGAGATTAGTGAAGAAGTTACTCAAGAGGATTTAATTAAAGAAAAATTTGATAATAAAATTGATGTACCAAATACATGGTGTATAATGTGTATGCCAAGTTCAACAATTAAAAAATTGAAAACAAATGAAGAAATTGAATTTGATGGTAATTATCAATTTGATTCAATTGATCAAACAATTGATCATTTATTTCAACATCATAATCTTTACATACCAGAACCTGATTTTTTAAATAATAAATCAGGTTTAATTGATTACATTTATGAAAAGATGTCATTTGGTAATGTTTGTTTAAGTTGTAATTATCAAGGACGTAATTTAGAAGCTGTTAAACATCATATGAATAGTAAAAGGCATATAAGGATCCCATTTGAGAATGAGGATGAAAAGCTTGAATTTGGTGGATTTTATGACTTTACAAGTACATGGGCAAATTCTAACAATAACGAAGAAGGTGAATGGGAAGATGTTAGTGATGATGAAATTGTTGAAGGTGAAAATATTATTATTCAAAGTGGTGAAGAAGAAACTTCACCTGATAAATTATTAGCAACAGATTCAGGATTGTATTTACCAAATGGTACTGTTGTTGGACATCGTTCATTAATGCGTTATTATAAACAAAACTTACCTGAACCAAAGGAAGTTAGTGAAGGTCAAGGTACAGTTATGGCAGCTGAAACACGTCGTGGTTTAAGTAATATGTTAATTGACAAAGAACAAACAAAGGAAGAGAAACGTGTTTGGAGAAGAGAACATAAAACTAGGGATCGTAATGATAGAAGAGCGGCTAAATTTGTTAACTGGCAAGAACATTATAGGGATGAATTATTACAATAGTTTTTATTCATTCCTTTACTTTACTTCACTTTACTTTTAATTTAATTTACATTTGTTTATCTTAACTGATTGATTCATTGGTATATATATATATAAATTTATATAAAATACTATCGTAGCAATAAAAAGAAAAAAAGAATCATTATTTTATATATATATATATATAACCCATAGAGAGACACTTAACTATTTCCGGGATCTGTTGTATTGATTCATTTTTTCGGCATTTTGGGTGTCTTGGTTGTTGTAACGTTCGTTGGTAGCTCTTTCAAACTCGCCTTGGTTACGGTCAATGTTTCCTTGGGCATTTTGCATTTTTGACCCTTCGGTTCTGCCATACATGGCGTCATTGTGGGATTGCATGTTTCCGGAACGTCTGTCTGGGTCTGATTCCAGTTGATCTCTGGTGTATTCAGCGTTTTTTTGAAAGTTTCTGGAGCCTGACATGTTGATGAAGAGAGAATAAAAATTAATCGGAAATCCCCTCCCCCCCAGTTGGAAACCCACCAAGCCTTTTTATAGTCGATGGGAAAGGTGTTAATTGCTAAATCCCTGGCTATGCAATGTGACAATTTCTAGTTAGAAGGAAATGGAAAGATGGATAGGAAATCCATTTATTGCTTGCTGAGCCGATTTCCTTTAAAACGCGTTATTTGTTATTTTTTCACTTAGAGAG
The DNA here is from genome assembly GCA_030564545.1 of Saturnispora mendoncae. NCBI lineage: Eukaryota > Fungi > Ascomycota > Pichiomycetes > Pichiales > Pichiaceae > Saturnispora > Saturnispora mendoncae. The sequence continues at coordinate 50,885 of JAJLVT010000113.1, forward strand.
AGAAAGAAGTTTTAATACAAATTTTATTGTTTTTGTTTTAAATAAACGCGTTTAATTTCATATGGGGTACTTTGATTTAAATGATATAATTGCTGATTCAACACTATTAAATGTTAATTTTACATTAGAAACTAAAAATATTGGTTTTATAATAAACCAATCCCATGAAACTAAAATTAAACCAAACGAATCTATTCAATTGCCATTTTGGTTAGTTGAACATCTAGCCCCAGAAGTTTTAAATCCAGAATCATTAGAACCAAATTCATTAATTGAACCAATCCCAATTATATCAATTTCAGTTCCAGATTACATTTCTAAAAAGGCTCTAAATTTCTATAAGGCTTCCCCAACATTTGCAAGTTTAGGGTATGGGAATAGTGCTAGTGGGTTTTACGATTCAATAATTTTATGGTGTTCTGTTATGGATGATACAGTTGTTAGGGATATTGTAAGTGACATGATGATTTCAAGGATATGCAAAATTTGGGATTTATCAACCGGGTCTGCAATTGGGTCTGCAAATAGGGAAAATAGTCAATTTGAATCTAATTTAGACCCTTGGGAGAGATTAATTTGGAAAATGTGTTTATTAGAAAGGATTAAGTTCACAAAATGGGAGAAGTCAAATTAAAAAAAAAAAAGATACTTTATTCAATTTTTTTGCATATAATAAATAATAATAATAATTCAAGTTTTTTTTTTATTTTTTTTAACCCCCATCAATTTGCAAATAATGGCTAAAATTGTTGTTTTAATTTCAGGTTCTGGTTCAAATTTACAAGCTTTAATTGATGCAAAATTACCTGCAGATATTTGTCATGTTATAAGTTCTAATCCTAATGCTTTTGGTTTAGAAAGGGCTTCATTAGCTAATATTCCAACATCAACACATCAATTGAAAACTTATTATAAAGGTATACCAAAGGAGGATTCAATTAAAAGAAAGGAAGCAAGATCAAAATTTGATAAAGATTTAGCTAATTTAATTTTAAATTTATCACCAGATTTAGTTGTTTGTGCTGGTTGGATGTTAATTTTATCACCATCATTTCTTAAACCATTAGATGGGAAAATTCCAATTATTAACCTTCATCCTGCTTTACCAGGTGAATTTGCAGGTACTCATGCAATTGAAAGATCATGGGAAGCAGGTCAAAAAGGTTTAATTGAAAATGGTGGTTGTATGATTCATTATGTTATTGAAGAAGTTGATATGGGTGAACCAATTGTTGTTGAAAAAGTACCAATTATTAAAGGTGAATCAGTTGAAGATTATGAAAGTAAAATTCATGAAATGGAACATAAGGCAATTGTTAAGGGTACATTATTAGCATTAAAAAAGGTAAGTAAATAAGTAATAATATATTAAACAGTTGTTGTTGTTGTTGTTGTGTTAACATCTTCAACTTCAATTAAATTCCACATTTTCTCCCTTAATATAGCAGTTGCACCTCTTTCAAATTTATAATTCTTTTGTTTTAATTCCCTAACATTTGGTGTAATATGATTCCTATATAATATTGAATCTTTACCAATTTCCATAACACATAAATCAACATTTGAACCAGACCCTAAATCATTCCAAATACCTGCTTGAATTGCATCACCAGCTAATTTCATTGCTTCATCCTTTGATAAATCTTCCTTCCATTCATTTTCTAAAACTGCCATTGCAGCTAATGAACCTGAACCAAGTGACATATAATGTCCAACATCTGTTGAACCATGTGCATGAATTGAAAATAAACTTGCACCTGTTGGATCAACACCTGCAACAATTAAATAAGCACCAATATGACCTTGATATTTAAATAAATGTTGTTTAAGCATTTGCATTGCACTTACAACTCTTGGTTCCCTATTTGTTGCCAATGAATGAAGTTCTAAATTCGATGCTGTCATTAAAGTAACCATTTCTGTATCAGCTGCAGTCCCTGCACCTGCACACCAAATCCTTGGAGCTAACCTATGAAGTTTAGCACAGTTTTTATCTGCAACAATTGGACCTGATGTAGCCCTTGTGTCAGCAGCGATAACAACCCCGTTTTTGAATTTGACACCAACAATCGTTGTACCTGTTGAAGTTGCCTTTGGAGCGTTGTACCCATTTTGTACCAGTTGTGAATTACGACTGTGGTTGTCGAATTTGAATCCTGCCATTTTTTGCCACTTGAAAGAGAGAAGAGAAGAGAGAAGAAGTAAGAGAAAACAAAATATTTTTGGAATATATCATGTTACTCTTATCTAAATTGTAATTAAATGGGTGCTTTATTATCTTGTATTATTGGAGAATCATCTCAGAATGGAGAAGGGGAGCGACAGCTTTTACTTAATGAAACAAATGAAGATTTTGACACACTGGGAGCCCAGTTACGAGATGCAAAGCTTCTGGCAGTTTTAAATGCCACAAATGATAGATTAATTGACCATGATGACACAACAGAGGCAATCAACGTTAAGATGATCAACCCAGAAACTTCCCAAAAGGTGATTGATCCTGCTTTACTTAAATCTGCTATTCAAATAAAAGATTCTATATAAACTTATATTTAATTTGTTACATTAATCCACAATTTACTAGATTCTGTTAAACCATCTTCTAATTGGAGTTCCCATTGAAGTAAATTAAGTCCATAACCTATTCTCATAAGCATCGTTCGTGCTATAAATGATCCATTATTTTCAATGTTATATTCATTTGGTACCCTCCCTTGGACTTTTTCTCCATTAATATTACATTCTAATTGAAATTTCTCACTTGCAATTGATCCCATTAAACGTAATTCAATAACAATCTCCCTATTGATAACAGCTTCACTTGGTAATTGAATACTAAATTCCTTTTCATTTGGTTCTAAAACAGTTGTTGAAAAAAATGTCAATGGGGTTTCATTCACATTGGAAACAAGTGTATTGGTGTTTAATTCAATAGATTTTAATGTAATTGATGTTAAACTAAATTCAATTGGTTCTTCATGTTTACGTGTGAATTGTGGTGCTATTTCTTCATTGTATATTTCTTGGGGTTCTTCAATTGGTTCATGGTGGTCCTCTATTAAATGATATTGGTTCACTAGAGCTTTTTTATTGTTACTAACTTTGTTTTCACCATCTTCTTCTTCCTCTTCTGCTTCTGCTTCCTCCTCTTCTTCTTGGTCTTCTTCTTCTTCATCTTCAACCTCCTCTTCTTCATCTTCCTCCTCCTCTTCTTCTTCTTCTTCATCGCCTTCAACATTAACTCTAGGTTCCTCCTTCTTTCCAAGGAATCTATCCCATCTTTTATCAAGAGCTCTTTGTAACCCACTTGCACATTTAAAAATAGTTGAACCTTCACTATAAATAGCAAGGGCATTTGAAATTAATAATTGAACATCATAATGGAATCTATCAATCCCTAATTGATCATTTGAATAAACATTTGAATTTAATCTACCCTGGATAATATTAAATGACATTGGGTTTTCAATTGTATCAAAATAAATTTTTGAATCAATTGTAGCAATATTAATTGGAGCATTTAAATCAAGTGCTTGTGCTGAAACAGATTTTAACTTTGTTGGTAAATGAACAAAAGGTTTACTCAATGGTTGAGAATTTTTATGATGTGACATTTTAAAACTTAATAAATGTTTTAAAATCCTTGGTAATTCGTGATTACCCTTTTTCTTTAAATTAATATAATCACTTTCATTAAATGGGTAATCATAATTCTGAATGTATTGATTTTCATCATAAATGTTATCAACATCTTCAACAACAACAGCACTCTCAACTTTTTGCTTTTTAAAAACAGGTTCCTCTTGCATAATTGAAGAAATATTATGTTCACCACCCTCAATAATCAAATCAGCAGCATTTGCAGTTTGAAATTTCTTAATTTCAATTTGGACATAATCATTAAGTGATTCGGCAAATTTAACAATAAGTGATTCACTATCATTGTAAATCTTTGCATTTTCAACAAGGGTTTCCCATAATTCACTAAATTTCGCAATTGAACACAATTCAGTTCTTGGTTTCCTCTTTGTGTTAATAGTCCTGGATCTAATTTCAGCTATACTTATTGGGTTTGGAATGATTTCGTAATAATCTGGGTATAATTTACGTGGTGGTAATTTAATAAAGGGCCCACTTAACAACTCCCCGCTGTTATCATCTTCCATAGTAAGGGCATGTTCGATTACATCCTGGTAAAACTTGGCCACTTTCTGAGACACGGGCGTTGGATATTGACGTTTCCCGGACATGTTTGAAGTTTAAAAAGTTAAATAGTAAACAAACATTGAGGAAGAATGAAAAATTGAAGATTGAAAATTGAGTAAATGGAATAAAAATAAAAAAATTGTGAAGAAAATGAGTTAAAAACCACCTTTTTAGCCAATTAGAGTATTTAAATGAATAGAACTGGTAAGTTTGGACTATTGGGTATTTTTTCCAGGGATTTAAAGGCAAATTGCGTCTTTTGGGATTTCCATTTCAATGAATATTTATCTATTTAACTTGATCTTTAACTTATTCTGTTCCTACAAATAGCTACATTTTAATTAAATTGACCAAATGGTTAAATTCCGAGTATTTGAAGCAGTAAATATGAATTTCCTATATTTTTCTTTTCCGTGCACCAAAATTGCATTTTTTTTTTGCCCTCTTCTCCAATTGTTGAAATCACTTTCTTTATTAAGGAAATGTCAAAATACGAAGTCATCGACCAGGATCCGCTCTTTTCCCGTGTGGTCTCTTATTTTAGGGTCAGCGACTACGCTGTGTGGGCCGCTGCTACCGTTGCTGCTCCTCTTTCTCTCGTTCTCTTGGAGAAATACGAACCTGTACAAGGCAGAAAGTTCAAAATGCCTCCTCCAATGTTCCTAAGGGCTACTGGGCTGATTGGTCTTACAGCAGGGTTTATCATGGCTTACAACCAGTCCTCAAAGAGATTTTGGGGTGTCAGTGAAAACAAAAGGGAAGTGGAAATGGATAGATTCCAAATCAAATCTTTATTAGCAAAAGGCCAAAACCCATATGGTAATGAAGATTCAACATTGACTCCTTATTTACAAGATGTTTCTTCAAGGTACTCTAGAAATTCCCAATTATTATTAGGTGTTATCCCTTGGTTCAATTTCGTTAAACATCCTTACCATGGTATTGATTTAAATAAATATTATGAAGTTAGGGAAGGTGAAGACAAATGGGGGTTTGATTTAGTCCCTTTAAAGGATATTAAGGGTTTACAAAATTGATAATATTTACTGTATACTCTTGAATATTTACTTATATATTATACACATTTTATTTATTAATTATTATTCTTATTACTATTATTATTGTTACTTAAACGCATATGCTAGTTAATCAACTATTTTCCTTGTGTAACATTGAGGCTTCTTTTATCAAATATTTTTCAGCTTTCTTTGTAAACACATGTTGTCGTTTATGAACCTTCTCCAATAACTCAATCCCTTCATCAACTAAATTAAAACATATCTTTTCTTCTATATCTTTAGCAATTGTCATTTCCCAATTCCAATTACAATTTGTTTCACTCATTATCGATTCATTGTTCATCATTTTATTCAACATTCTATATCCTTCCTTTTCAATAGGATACATTTTAACATTTGTATTAACTCCCAAATTCACATTTATTAACTCTATTGGATTAACCATTTGATTAGATTGACATTCAAACTTTTTAAATATTGAATTTACCCAAATTAAATTAGTCATCAAATCACATTTAAATGGATTGATCCCAATCATAAGTGACATTAACCAAGGTGTATCCTGATCCCAATGTAAATCATTCCATAATTTCCCAATTTTTTCATTTGATCCTTTATTTAAAATCAAATCAAGTATTGAACATTTAATTGCTATAGATTCCTTATTAGATTGTGAATATATTTCTTTTAGCATCAAGTCCCTAGTGGTTATACCCCCCTTTGACATCTCTAAAGGGTTCATCAATGTTAAATCTACTAGGAAACGTTCATATTCTCTAGGATTCATACCCATATTTGGGATCCTCTTCTTATCCAAACTATGAATGTACAATTTATCCCAGTTTAACTGGTGTTTCCCAATCCAAATTTGGGTGTTCCCTACCAACTTTTCTGTTAAATAACTTCTCCTTCTGATGCCTTGATCAAGAAAAAGACGATCATTGATAAGATTTCGCAATCTGTTCATAAAGACAAAGGTTTACTGTTCTTGCTACACTTTAATTTATCTCAATTCCATTAATATACAAACGTAAGTACACATCAACGGGCTTCAAATTGCACCATTCTCTTAGTTCTTGCCTTGTAAAGCACACGGTGCCCACATTCCTTACACCGCACTGGTTCCTTTGGCGAAAGTGAAAAGTTCACTGCACATTGCGCACAAACGTATTTCACACCGTAGTTTTTCACACTTTGTACACCTGAGGCCGCTGAACCCAAAGCCGCACCACTTGGAGCCACAAATCCTTCCCTTGACATGCTATTATTCAATTATATAGGAAAAAAGGTGTTTAAAGAAAAGTTTTCAAAATTTTTCACTCTCTCTATACACTAAACTCCTAACTTCAAACATTAAAAATTATGGTATTGTCCCCCCGACGACTTTTAGTGGGGAAACTTTTGTCGTTGTCATTGGACCCCAAGTTTGGGAATCCCCCTCTGAACCTGCTTTTCCCCTCAGTCAAACAGAGCCCCCAATTGTCCGATGATATCATTCAAATCCTTAAACGGGGGGGTGAAAAATCAAGCTTTTCAAAAGAATGGAAAACCCCTCTTATAGACCCAATGAATTTCATTGTAGATCATTTTAATTTAGTTAAAATAATCCCCAATTTAACAACTCCAATATTCATAAATAATTCAAATTCAATAACTAAGTTTTTGTTAAATAGAGTATTAAATACAACAGAAACTTCATTCAGTCATCAAATAGATTCACCAAATTCTCCCCCAGGGAAAGATTCCCTTCCTATAACTTCTCCTATTGTTTATTTTCATCTATTAAATTACTTTTCAAGAAACACATTCAAATCAGACCAAATTGATTTCCGACATATTTATAAAATTATTCATAAAATGAACATAAATGATGTTAAATTAGATATAAATATGATCAATTTATTGATTTCAAATCATATTGGGGTTTCAAATTTAATGGATAGATTCCAATTTGAATCAAATTTTAAAAGGTCGCATAATTTCTTTGATTCAATTATACTTTATTTATCAGTATTAGAGAAACTCAACATAAAACCAAATTTAACAACAATATTCTTAATTTATTCCTCATTACCAATAGATTCAATAGAAAGATCAGAATTGAGATCTTTTATCATATTTCAAAATTTAAATAATTCAAAACAATGGTCAGATATAGCATTCATTGAATCAATTCAATGTCTTTTAAATAATCAAAATCAATTAGGTTTGAAAATTTTACAATCAATTCCTTTTATAAATGAATTTAAACCAAAAATTTTATCTTTAAGTTCAATTAGGAAATCATTCTTAAATTTAAAATTTAGATCCCCAATAACATTCACAAGTTTTATTCAATGTCAATCAAGTTTGAGTTATGGTGGTTGGTTAAGAGCTGTTAGAATAATTAATGGAGTTATTTTATCAACAAAAAAATCAAAAAAATATCCTTCTTCAGCATCATCATCACCACCACCACCAAATAACAATTTTAATAAATATATAAAATATTCAATTCATGAAAGGTATAGACCTTCATTGACTGGTTCAATAGGTACTATTATAATTCCTAAATCATTATCATTTGGATCATGGGATATATTTATTAAAATGATAAATTGGTCAAGGGAAATTGAAAATGGGAAAATAAATTGGTCAATTATTCAAAAATCAATTTATTCAATAATTAATTCAAATTTAGAACAACCAATTATGAAATTAATTTTAATTAAATATTTATTAAATATAATACCAAATGATTCAATTATAATTTCTAAAAGATGGGATAAAATTTATTGGGATTTACAAAATTGTATTGATTTTGAATTTAATAAACATTCTCAACTTTGGGGTGATTCAAGATTAGTTAGAAATCAAAGGACTTCAATTGGTGTTAAAAAATGGATTTCAAAATTAAATAATTTTAATTCATATAAATCAATTAATCAAACTTCACCAATTTCTTTTAATTCATTAAAATTATTAAAAGCTAAATTGGATCAACCATCAATTTCAAATTCTGATTTAAATGAAAATCTACTGAAGGAAGTTAATAATTTGAATTTATTTGGGGATTTATCATATTTGAATGATTTAATGACATTGGATTTATCAATTGTAACTGAATTTGAATTACAATTAATAAATGATTTGAAAAATTTGAGATTATTTGATTTAAATGGTGAATTAACTTTACCAAAATTAGACCCAAGGGGGGAAAAGAAAAAGTATCAACATTTAATTGATTTTAAAATTGATGATTTAAATGATCCAATTTTAATCGATTTAAAAAATAAATTAGAGGATAAAATTAATGATTTTGAATCAAATTATTGGTTTGATAAATTATTAAATGATAGATATTGTTCTTGGTTAATAGATAAAATAAAAGTTAATGATTAATGACTCTTGCATGTTTATATATATATATATGTATATTTAATATAATACATTATAATGAATGACTAAATATAAAATTCCATTACTTTCTAATGGTCAAAGTTCTATGAAACTGTGAGAATTTGATAAACCCCAAATTAAGGATAATGAAAATACTCACAAAAATTGTCATGAAAATGAAATTTGACCAGATCCCAATAAAGAAATAAATATAAATTAAATTTACATATTATGAATTAAAGACGCTGTTTGCTTATAAAATTAACTGTCGAGATTAATACAGCATCATAATCAAAATTAATTAAAAAAACTTACAATAATCTAAACAAATGCAACAAAGATAGAAACAATGAAGGAAGCCAAAGAGAAAGTACTCAATTTACTTCCTAAACCATCGTATTCTAAAACAATTGAAGAACTTGGTAATAAAGCGATAGAAGTGGAAGTAGTTTTTGTGACTGGTAGTTGAGCGACAGAGGTATTGGTGGCTTCTGTTACTATTGACTCTGTTGATTCTTTGTCAATGGAAGTTATTGGAGCAACAGAACCTGTAACAGTTGTAGTATAAGATCCAACATTACCTTCAGAATCAGTTGTTGTAACACAAGAAGTGTAAATTGTATCTGTTTCATTTAATATAACTGTGGTATCACT
>JAJLVT010000114.1:0-59254 GCA_030564545.1 Saturnispora mendoncae
TCATTAATGGTGAGGTTGTTAGGTAACAAAAATAACATCATCAGCCTTTCGTAAGCGACTCGGTCAATAAGGTATGAACCATCTATATGGGATGCCAGACGCTGCATAATGTTCACTTTTTCGTTGAACTCTCTAGATTTTCTCATTTGCTTTAAACAATAGCCAATTCTAGCTTCTGTTTTGGGATCAACGAAGAGCTTTACTTTTTTATTGACATCTTCATGTCTTGTTTTGTTCTTAATTAGTTTAGGCTTTGTGACTCTCCCATTTGCAGAAATTGGTTTGTTTCTTTTGGTTGATTGTGGGGAAAGAGGAACAATTAAAGTATTATCAGAGTGAGAAGAATCTGAACCATCTAAAGGTTCTGGCGTGTTCGAATTATTAAAATTATTGAGAAGATTTTGAATAGCGTCATCATCAACATTCAATTCAAAGTTAGGATCAAATTCAAAGCAAAAGTCAAAATCGTCATCGTCAAACGTTGGGTTTACATTTTTAGTAGTATCATCAGCACTATGTGTGTGATTCATATTACAGAAATTAGTTTTATGTGATGGAGTACTGAGTTTGTAGTTATTTTCCATTTCAGAGTCATTATCATAGGCAACAAAATCAAAGAATTCATCAACTAAGCTGTCAGCTTTGAAATTGTCAGGTTTTTTGGTGACGCAATCTACCGTTGTTTTAAAAGATACAGTGCTGGTAGCATTTGTGGATACCTCTGGAATATCACTGGCAGTGTCAAATTCATTCAAGAGCTCATCGACAAAATTGTCAAGTTCTTCTTCAGAAAGTTCAACATTCTTAGAATTGGATACAAGCATTTCAGTGGACATTCTTGGCTTGGTTACAAGTTAAAAGTCAAAAAGTTGGGGGATCCACCCTTATTTATAGTATTTGGAGTTCATTCCCAATGCTTGAAATTGGCATATATAAATGCCCTTTTATGCCCTGGAATAAATTGGTTAATGGCTTATTACATTTGTTTTTTACTAGTTAAATAGTTCACATTGAAGTATTTGGAAAAACTTATTTTGATCTCTAGAAATCAGAGATTTAAATGATACCCATATTGCCAAGCATCTGATTTGATTTGATCGAAATCAATGTTTTCCTGGGAAGAAAAAGGATGGGTTAAATTTCTGTCTTTCCCTAATAATCCAAAAGAGGCTATTTCAATTCCCAAATTTGGTAGCAACTTGCCGCCTTCGACAAAGGGCAAAAAATTGGCTAATTTAGACATTTTTCTTAAACTATTTTATCCTTACAATATTCATTAAATTGTATGCAATGTCAGAATTAGAGGTGTAAACGGCATTTAATATACATCTTTTCTCTTTGGGTGTAGTGATAATTTGTTACATGTTCTTTTTACATCTCAATTGGACACCAGAAAGCCACCTGCCATAATAACCGGAATTGAATTTGATAAAGTTTCAGAATATAATGAATTTCATTAACTTTGGATGGCTCATGTTGTCTGCACCCAATTTAATAGCGGTGTTACCAACAAATTCATTAAATGGGTGTATTGAATAAAGAATCTAAAAGCAATTTAGACCTATTCAAGTAAAATTTAAAAACGCAACGCCACTTGTATTTGGAAGTCAAAGATTGCCTTCTTCAAACAACATTATAAATTAAACAAATTATTAAAGTTCAAAAACAGTGTAGTTAAGGAAATAAGGAACAGAATTTGTTCAAAAAATTGAATGTTGATTTTACTAACAATTTTGGCAAACACTTTTTTCATATTGTGCCGGTAATTAGCTTTTTTCATGATATATAGTTTTCTATAAGGAACTTTAGTTACTTGGCAATTGGCTTTGAAAATTGATAACATTAGCACAACAAGAGACAAAGATTGCAAAACAACATTGAGTTCTATTATTTAATACTTATGGCAATAAAAATACAACTGACTGTTAGAACATCAATTGCAATACCACGATAATTTCAAGTATTTGATTTGAGTTCTGCGGTATTTAATATACATTGTCCAAATGCAAGAGCGCAGCCTGTTATATATGATAAAACAACTGAAACGGCAGCGTGAATTGTTGGAACAAAAAAATTTGGCTTTGGATAAGCTTGTTCTAAATAAACAACATCACGTCCATTTCTTTTTGGGTGATAACCTGCAAATTCAATGTAGAAAAAACAAAAGTGTTCATTATTGGGAAGAAGAAACATGTCAACCATAAAACATATGTTGAACCAATCGATCCCATTGAATCTAAAATAAATCCAGGAGTTGTGAGAATACCTGTACCAATAAAACCTTGAAAAAAAAAAGAACAAGGGCCAACGGAATATCACAATGGATTTTGCTTTTCCAATGGAATTATTGCATTATTTGCTTCTTCTTCAAATTAAATTTCATTTATTTCACTGTCCAGGAACATACTTTGCCCAGTCTGTGATCTATTTTCTATAACTTATGTACCTAAATATTGCATTAAGTCCAAACTCATGATTTAATTAAATTTTCAATATTTTGAACCCCAATTATAGAAGTTATTAGGGTAACATATATACCAGATAATCATAAACAGTCTTGTAACTACAGTTTGAATTTTCAACTGCCTTAAAATTTAAAGCCTTCCACACCCTCCCCCCCCCAAACGTCACATTTTTCGTAATTACTCTTTTGAAGTCAGATTTTGATAAACAATTGAAAAGTATTTTTTTGAGAACCTTAAAGTTAAAGGACATCGATAACACCAACAAATTAATTCACATATACCAAGATAGTGATAGTCTGAAGTTATTTAAAAACCAGGCAATGTGACAATGCGTCCCATTTAAAGTAGTAATCACGCTGAGTGATCACAAAATAATAAAAATTATTAGAAAAAAAATAACTGCCGCTCCCAGGAATCGAACTTGGGTCTAGTCGGCCACAACGACTTGTACTAACCACTATACTAGAACGGCTTTTTTTTTGCAAAAAAATGCAGTGCTATACCAAGTGTGGCCCCAATGCACTTTTAAAAATATAATACTTTGTATAAAAATTATTTTCCTTCTTTTCTAAAATTCTCAGATTATAATAAAAGTTTCTATGAATTGGGTTCCTTTCCCTTTTAGGAAAACAAACTGATATCTCAATAATAAAGAAAAGCTAGTTGGTTAACATCCATACAGACTAATTAGGGATATATAAATAACTTGCACAAGTTACTTAACTAATCAAAGAAGAAGAATAACTTAAAATGCCATAGACAATGTATATTATCCAAACTATTGAAAATTTCCATGTTCCATTGAAAAATTGAAAGTTAATTTTTTTTCTCTGTTTCAAACTTATGAATAATGAACGTGTATTGTTTAGAGAGAAGACACAGAATATAGTCCAATGGAGATCACCACAGGATGATACTTTATTTGAAACAACTTTCCTTAATAGGGGGAAAATACTTACCAGATGGGATCAAATAATTTACGTTGGAAATTATCCTCCAATAAACAAATTCGAAGAATATTGGTGCCGATTAATGAATAATGAGACTTTTAAAAAAAGTGTGGCTGATCCTATATTATGCAAATATAAATACCACTGGATGATCCAACGTTTAATACCCAATGACATCCAATTGGAGTTTTTCAGAGAAATTGATAAAGAGTGGGAGTATTTTTCAAACAGAGAAGATAAAATACCTTTAAGATGGTCAAATATTCCAGGGAATTATTATACGCCATTGATAAAGAGAAGGAATATAAATAATAATAAAACTCAATCTTTGTGCCCTTATTGTCACTTTGATTCTCCTGAAAATGCTGTTTTCTTCAATGATGAACTATTTCTTTCCTACCAATATCATTTATGGGATGAACATTTTGTCTCTAATAAAGGATCATCAGAAGCCTCTCCCTTTGTATTTCATAAAGTAGAAAACAATGTACAAATTTCATGTCAAAAATGTCATTATAAATATCAAAATGGAAGATTGGATTTAGATGAATATATTGATCATGTCAGTAATTGCCGAATCAAACATTCATATTTAGAGATTATATATAAAGCTAATTCCAATATAGTACGCTTTTCAGAATGTGATAAACTTATACTTTATGACCAAACCAGTTTTAATTTAAATGATGACACAATATTTGATGATCAACATCATTTGATTTTAGGTGACCTGAGAGCACGTAAACTTGAAGAAATTGAATACAAAAAACAATTAATCAGGGAAAAATATAAAAGAATAAGAAAGTAAGTACGACAGAAGAGAAAATGAAATCAATGTTATAGAAGAAAAATGGTATAAATTAAATACATACACAAAAAAGGATCATTAATTCATTGGATGTATTTATAATGTGTGAATCGAAGTAAATATTTCGTAAGCTAATACACTAATAATTTATATTCGAATAATCAAGAGTGGATTTACTTTCTAATTGGATGTGTTCCTTAAATTTATCATTCCCAGGGTGAATTTGAATAAATTCAGATTTAAGGCACTTTCTTATTTCCATGAAATGGAAATTTGATGGTAGGTGAGTCATTTTTAAATGATGCGGTTTAGATTCGGAGTATAAAGTTAAAACTAAAACTTCCAAATTTGAATTCTCAGAATCAATTATATGACTGTATGGTAAATAATGACACATTAGCTCTAAAAATATTATTGAAAAAGGAAGTTTAAATGTAAACCCGAAGATAAACTTTGATAAATCCAAATGTAAATTTGTAACTGTTGGAGGAATACAAACCAATAAGTCATTCAAATATGAATTAAATTTTGGTGCCAATGTCAAAGAGGATAAATTTGGAAACATTCCTGTGAAATTTTGTGGTAAATATGAATTCAATATCAATTTTGTAACTTTAGAATTGAATTGTTCAAATGTTTTTAGAACATCCCATTTAAAATCTTCATCAAGTATTTTTAATGAAATTATATCTAAATCAATGAAAGTTTCATTATATTGTAAAATCTGTGATGTAAGTAGCATTTTAAATTTATAATTTGGTAACCGTCGCCTTAAATGATTGATTTGATCAACTAATAAAGAATAACTTTCAAAATCTGAATAATCACCATTGATTTCAATGACTCCATAATCTGGATTTCCAAATTTTGCATGAATAGTGGAGTAATCCTTAGCACCATATTTAAATTTATATTGATTTTGTGTATGAATCCTGGTGGATTCCTCAGTGGATTTTGAATTCTTTGTTATTTTAACTAACTTTTTAAACATTGGCTCGTCAAATCCCATCAATGCTTCAAAGGGCATTTCACTTTTAACTTTAACTGTTTCACATCCATTTGCCAACATTTGAATATACCTCCAAGAAGTTGGTGATGGGACCCCTCTTATTTCTAAACATTTGAAAGTTATCGTATTATTGCCAATTAAACGTAATAGATTGGAGAATTCTGTTGTATTAAACTTCAATGTAGGTATTGGGCTCTGACTCTTATCATGGAGTTCATCAATGTACATTTCATTGAATGTAACTAAAGCAAATTCATCATTGATGACATATGCATTCCGTAAAGCCATATTAAAAATCCCCCAATGTGGGGACATGTAGCCATCCTTTTGTAACATCCAAGCGATTCGACTCTTTGAAAAGGAGTTCACCCAATGGTGGACAACGAACTTCTGACATAAATCAGGTAACCCCTGGTATATTTCCATTTTGGGCTTATTAGTAAGAACAATGTATTTGTTTAATGCCGTTTATGTCATTTTTGTAGAAACTGTAAAGTAGAATTAAAATTATGTAATAAAGCTTGAATAGTTTGGATTCTTGTTGAATCTTAACAAAGGCTTAAGCTTTTCCATTGCTGCCTGATAATAAGTATGGTAAAGTAAACCGTGTCTACAAAACTGCAACAACACCAAAACCAAAGATGGCGGAATGCACGTGACATTCAAAGCGGAACTCTCTCTCGCCACTGAGACCTTCAAGTATTCTAGTTCAGACAATGTTAAATCAATTAGGTAACTTTGTGGTAAAGTACTGAATCTCAAAGTCAAATCCTTTACATTTGGCAAAACTAATGCAATAAAATTAAATTTCCTTTGACACAAATGTATGTCAATATACTTCAATTGTGTATTTTTAAATATGTTATTGAATTGTGGGTATGTAGGCTCAAATACTGTTACTGCCTTTAGATTTTTAAAATGGGAGAACTTCATGAGCGAATTGTAATCACATTTCACATGTTTTATGCAATCATTAAAGGGAATCATGTCGTTTACCCGTTTGTCAATTCCTCTATCGGGGACCAATGAATTACAACTTAAGAAATCATAGAATGATAAAATGTTATCAAGTTCATTTAAAGTGACGGGGCATCTAACTTTTTTTGTAAACATTGATAGTTCATACAGCTCATGTTTATTTTCAAAATCGCTCATTGTAACCCCCACCGAGTAAGGTATGTTTAATAGTATATCTTTCTTTGATTGGTTTTCCTTTTTTTTAAATTTGTATGTAATTGTTTTTCTTATATCATTATTAGCATCCCACTTAGTAAACTCTATGCTTGACACTTTTTCCCAAACTTCATCACTTATAAGATTAATGAAGGTAATGTCAAAATTTGTCTTCCAAACCAGTTCAACATTTTTAGTATATGGTAAATACCACTTAATGAAAATATTCAATGGAAGTGTCATAACTACAATTTTCCTGAATGTTAAATTGTAATCGCTACAGAAAGCGGCAATGCAACGAACTTTTTCAACTTCTTTGTATTCTATTCTGATTGATGTATTCTTAGGGGTTGGATCAAAATATGGAACTTTCTCCAGGAATGAAAATATAATTCCGTCATCTAACAAATATAAATCCAAGTACTGTGAAATGGAACTCAATAAAAACCGAGGGTTTTTCATATATGACTGGAAAAGAAGTGAAGCTATTTCATGCTTAGTTTTCATTGAAAGGAAATGAATAAGAATCTGTTTTTGGATATACCCTGATACGCCTAAGATAATTTCAGTAAATTTTTTCTCTTTATTAATAGTCCACAATCCTTCATGAAACCTATTATTTAACCCCTCAAGTTGTGTAACAACCATAGCAAATAAATAAAAATTTAGAAAAGAAGGGCAAAATGTAAAGAATAAATATATTTCGGAGTTCGGAGTAGGATAAAATAAATATTTAGTAGACAAAAAAAACACAAAAATAATCTAAATGTCCCAAACAACAACAAGACCATCGTCACCACAAGAGGTGAATCTAATAGCCTTTTCACCTTGCTTTTGGAAAACTCTCAATTGTGTGATAACATTTTGATGAAGGGTGTCCAATTTATTCTTGGATTCTTTTGTACCCTTTAAATCCAAAGCTCTGAACATGTTGATGGCAGTTTGTTCTTGACCATCTGATTGTTTAACCTTGTTAGGATCATCAATGGCGTATGATTCTTTCCAATTGGAGCCATCAAATTGGAAAACAACAGGATGACAATCGTAACCAGCAGCACAAATTTCATTAGAATTGAAGAAGATCAATGAAGTGAAAGGTAAATGTGATGTTTTCAACTTTGTGATAGAACCTGATGGGGATACAGTAAATAAAGAACCATCATGACCAACAGCTGCAACGTATTCCCCAGAAGGATCAAACTTCACATCATGAACCCAAGATTGAAGGTAAGAATCTAAACAGACAGTTTGGAATGGTAACTTTTCACCCCAAACAGACCCAACAGGTTTTTCATCAATTCCCTTTAACCAAGTGGAAAAAACTCTGACATGACCATCAGTTGAGCCAGCAACTAAAAGAACATTGTTCTCGTGCCAGTCAAGAGATAGGATGGTTGATTTTAATGATTTCTTAATGTGTTTGGAAATCCACCAATCGTTCTCTTCTTCATAATAACAGACAGAAATAACTCTAGCAGCAGAACCAACGGCAAACTTCATACCATTAGGAGACCACTTAACACAAGTAGCAGCTCTATTAATTCTCAAAAGGACAAGTGTTTGTTTGTATTCACCATTGGCCTGTTTAGTCCAAACAAGAGCATTTCTGTCTTGGGAACAAGTAACAATCTCCCCCCTAATGGAAATATCAATAGCGGTGATTGGTTTGTCATGATGGGCTAATGTGGCAACCAATTTTGGCGGATTGACTGTCATATTGAACACAAGACAGTTGTTCTCCTGTGATATTGCCAAGTGGGAATTATCATTGGTGAAACAATGGGAATAAATTGGGGATTTCGAGAGCTGGAAGGAGAGAGGCATTTTTAAAGGGTGTTTTCAAAGCGGGAGTCTTTCAAGCGGACAATTGAACGCGTCTCTACCGATTTCGATGAAGAACAAGAATATCATAAATATTTTTATTGATATTTGCCACTCACTCTTCTCTTATTAAGGAAATGTCATTTCAGTCACTTTTAGGCGGCGGCAGAATGGGCGGCGCCCCTGCAAAGCCAATGGACACTGCAGAGACTGTTTACATTTCATCTCTAGCACTTTTGAAGATGTTGAAGCATGGACGTGCAGGTGTTCCAATGGAAGTTATGGGGTTGATGTTGGGTGAAGTTGTCGACGATTACACTATTACCGTTGTGGATGTATTTGCCATGCCACAATCAGGGACTGGTGTATCAGTTGAAGCAGTGGATGATGTATTCCAAACAAAGATGATGGACATGCTGAAACAAACTGGTCGTGAAGAAATGGTTGTTGGTTGGTACCATTCCCATCCAGGGTTTGGTTGTTGGTTATCTTCAGTTGATGTTAACACTCAACAGAGTTTTGAACAATTAAATCCAAGATCTGTGGCTGTGGTTATTGATCCAATTCAATCTGTTAAGGGGAAAGTTGTTATTGATGCATTCAGATCAATCCCAGCAACTCAAATGATGATGGGTGGCGGTGAAGCTAGACAAACTACTTCCAACGTTGGGCTTTTGAACAAGCCAAGTATTCAAGCACTTGTTCATGGATTGAACAGATCATATTATTCAATCAACATTGACTACAGGAAGACAAATAAAGAAACTGATATGCTTTTGAATCTTCATAAAGGCCAATGGAGGGAGGGATTACACTCAGAGGATATTCACCAACACAACGAAGATTCAATGAAACAATTAGTTGAACTTGGAAAAGCATATGTTGAAAGAATCGATGAAGAAAGAACCTTAACAGAGGATGAACTCAAAACGAGGTATGTTGGTAAGAAGGACCCAAAGAAACATTTGAGTGAGACTGCAAAGGATCTTATCGAAGAAAATACCGTTGCAATCATGAACTCTCATGTTAACAGGCTGGCCATTTAATTATTATGGACCAGACTTTATATTCCTGACAATAAGGAACTGGGTGTTTTTTTTTGTGTAGTAGATTTGTATAGAGCTAAGCAATAAAGTGTCACATATAAGCGGGGGTCTCTTTGTATTATTTTAATTAAAAAGCCATTCATTCATAAGGCTCTATTTTATCTCGCATATAGTTTACTTTTTAAAAGATGCCATTAAGATTGGTCAATGTTAAGAACTTCTTTCTCCCAATGATGAAATATCCAGCAAGAGATCACGCCAAAAAGGTTTACCACCATTTGAAAAAGGAAAATGTAGCCATCTTTATTGCCGGGGGGAATCCACCTCCAATTCCATACTGTGATCAATATCTTCCATTGAGACAGAATAGATACTTCCACTATTTGTCCGGAGTAGATCAAATAGGTGGTTGTTTTGTACTTTACCACAACAAGAAGCTCACCTTGTTCCTACCAGATGTTGACAAGGAAGATATTATGTGGTCTGGCTTACCATTATCTCCTAAAGAAGCTCTTGAAACTTTCGATGTTGACGAAGTAAAATTCGCAAGTGATGTCCCATCTACACTCGAACAAATATCCATGAATCAAACTACAATCTACACTACTGATACTGAAGAATACAAAAACAAATCATTTGCAAAATTGGTAACTGCTTTTGATAAGGATTTATTTCACGCCCTTGATGAATCACGTTTAATCAAAGATGACTTTGAACTGGATCTCATGCGTAAGGCTGCAGCAATTACTGATGAGAGCCACATTAAGACAATGTCAGCAATGGGCCACAGTGATAATGAAACACATTTACATGCCGAATTTGTTTATCATTCTTTGAGAGCTGGATCAAAATTCCAATCATATGACCCAATTTGTTGTTCAGGGCATAACTGTGGGACTCTTCATTATGTTAAGAATGATGAAGATTTTAGAGACCCAACAAGACAATCTGTTTTATTGGATGCTGGTGCTGAATGGAAGTGTTATGCTTCTGACGTTACTCGTTGTTTCCCAATTAATGGCGAATGGACTCAAGAACATTTAAATATTTACAATTCAGTTCTTGATATGCAAACTCAAGTAATGGATAAAATCCAAGCAGGCGCTCACTGGGATGAATTACATATCCTTTCACATAAAGTTTTAATTGATAACTTTTTGAAGATCGGGTTGTTTATCAATGGGTCAGCAGATGAAATCTTTGAATCAGGGGTTTCAGTTTGGTTCTACCCTCATGGACTCGGTCATTTACTTGGTATGGATACTCATGATGTTGGTGGGAGACCAAATTATGAAGATCCAAATCCAATGTTACGTTACTTAAGATTGAGAAGATCATTACAAAAGAACATGGTTGTCACCAACGAACCAGGGATTTACTTTTCACCGTTTTTACTTGAAAATGTTGCCAAGTTACAAAAGAAGTACATCAATTACCCATTACTAGAGACTTATATGTCAGTTGGCGGAGTTAGAATTGAAGATGATGTCATTGTCTTAGAAAATGGTCATGAAGTCATTTCAAAGGCTCCAAAGGACCCTAAAAAAATTTCTGAGATTGTTCTGGAAGGATTGAAATCCAAGAATGTTTAATTAAAAAGAGTTTTGTAATAATGTTTCCTCTGTTTATTAATGCCATCTTTGATTATATATATTTTCCATGAGCAAATCATAAAGCCTTAAAGCCGTTTTTCTTTTTCCATTGATTTTTTTTTCTAAATAGCTTCCTTTTTCTTCTTTTCCTTTGTAATCACAGATATACTCCCATTTCCAATATTATGAACTCATTAAGATTTATCAGATCCTTCCATGTTTCAGCTGCTATAAGACAAGTTAGCGAAATTACAAATGCTTCCCAATTTCAAACATTGTTAAAATCAGAGAAACCAATCTTCGTTGATTTCTATGCAACATGGTGTGGCCCATGTAAGATGGTTGCTCCATACATTGAAACTATGTCAGATCAAGTCAAGGACGTTGATTTTTACAAATTAGACGTTGATGAACCCAATGTCCGTGATGTTGTTACCCAATTACAAATCACGGCTATGCCAACATTCCTTGCATTCAAAGATGGTCAAGAATTCAATAGAATTGTCGGTGCTGACCCAAGGAAGATTAAATCGGTTGTTGATGATCTTACACAATAAGTTAGTAATTATTTACAATAAGTTGCTTTTGTCAGCATTTTTTTTAGCATCTTCTCCCTTTTATTATACTATTAAATCCATTAACTATAAATCTGTATAGAACCTATTTAATCAATTTTCATCTCGTCTAATTCATCAAGTAATTCATCAAGATCAACAATTGGTGCATCTTCATCTTCAACATCAGTTTCAGTTTCTGATTCATAACCAATTGGATATTGAGGTGGTTCTGCCTTATATAAATTAACTTGTTCACGAAGTTCATTATCTTCTTCCAATTGTTGTAAAAATAATTCATAATCTTTTTCAGCTCTTTCTCTTTCCATTTTAGCTTGCCTGTCATTTCTTGCATTTTCATCTTCATCTCTGGCAACAATATCAGCTCTTTCATTAGCCATTCTCTTCAACTTCCATTGTCTTCTCTTTGCTCTCTTATTTGATCTAATGTAATGCTTCTTAACTAAAACAACTTCACAAATATTATCAGTATCTAATTCATCAAATAATGATGAATTGAAATTTGAATTCTTAATAAAGTAACCCATTGCTGTATCACCTGGATGAAGAATTCCACCAAGATGTGATCTAACATAAAATTCTTCACCTGAACCCATTTCACTTGATTTAACACATGTAACATCAGCTAAAAGATATTTCCCTTTACGTTCACCAGTTGGTTCAACATCAAGAACCATGAATTCAACTAATTGAGTAACATCAGCCAATGATGAGAATGAATACCTCCAGTAAATATTTGCTTGAAGATCTTCAATATGTAAAGTTTGTGGATCAATAAATTGTAACATATTTGAAATTTTTGAACATAACACTAACCTTGAAATGTTCCCCATTGATTTTGCCAACTTTGCTGGTAAAACAACTAAATCATCCTTACAAACTGGTGAGATTTCAACTGAATATGAAAATTTATATACTGATGTACCTGAATGAATATCAGCTGTAATTAATTCTGATGATTTCTTTGATTTAATTGGAACAACGGCATTAAGGAAATCTAACATTCTAACTGCATGATTTTGTTTTGCATAAAAAAAATCTAAACCATCCTTTGATTCTTGAATGGAAATGGTATCAACATGTGCATTATGCTTTAAAATCATTTGTTCTAAAAATAAAAATGTTCTCTTATGTGGGACTTTTTGTCTAACTTGCATTTGTGTATTCCATGTATGTGCTGTATATGATTTTGCACAATCAGCACATTGCATAGCAATAACAATATATTCAACTTCAAAACTTTGCTGAATAATAGCATTTTGAAAAGCTTCACCTTGAACAGTTAATTTAACTCTAATTCTTCTGGAATGGGGTTCTGTCCAGATGAATGATGCATCAATCAACCTAATCTTATTTAAACCTTTCAACCTCCTTAAACATAAAGCTAACAATTCCCTTGATTCTAATTCTGCCTTAATCCAATTTGTTGGTGGTTGTAAGAATCTTTCACAATTTCTACAAAATGATAGATTGGATTCTCTTGGGATACCTTCTGTGATATCAACGTTCATTTTGATACAATCGTAACACATTACTAAACCAGTGGACCCATCGATTGGGACACCACAGTTACAACAAAGCACAGTAGCCATTTGCATCTGTTGTTCTTGATTATTGTAGTTGTATTCATGATTGTGATTATGGTAGTGGCCACTGCCGCTCATGTCCATGTTACTGTAATTCGACATCTTCTTCTTCTTTTCTTCAATAAAAAGTAATCCTATAAAAAAAATTGAAAAAAAAATTTTTTTTTTCTCATCTTTCCCAAAAGGGAAATGAAATATTTCAAATTTGCTTAGCAAATTTTTGAGATCTTTGTTGGCTAGCAAAATATTCATTGAGACGGTATTCAATTGCACAGCGTACCAGTAAAAGTGTTTTCATACTCCAGACACTTCTTTCCCCGCATTGGACCCAATACTGCAATGTTGAAATTTCCTGATCGTCAATAGCAGAAGATGATCTTCGACTTGATGTGGCAGAATCATTAGCTGGCTTTCCTTCTCTTTTGAACTCATTCAGAAACCCTGTTTCTTCAATAATTTTGTACAAATCCAAAACCCACCACCTTTCCCCACTTGGAACTAATGGTACATGGTTAGTTTCTAATAATGCCTCCTTCTCATCAACAATAACCCATTTCAACAATCCACCAAACTTCCCTAAATTCATACCAAGTTTTTGAAACATCCTAAACCTATGTTTCAATTCCATTATAATGACATTCCAAATAAAAGTCATCAACCAATGTACTGACCTGTATATTGCAGCAATTATTGAAAATGGAAAAAATGATAATGAATGCCCTGGGTAGTCAAACCCTTGACTATTAACCTTCCAATCCCAAAGAATAATGGGTGCTAAATATGGTCTGGATATACTTATAACAAAATGATTCACATTAAACATTTCGGACATTCTCATGTATGGTGATCTAACTCCTTGGATTGTATAACCTGCAACATCACTTGCATCAGCCCCACCAGATTCATATGGTGGGTTAAACTCACACTCTAATTCGGTATAATTAGAAATCTTATCCTGGTATTTAACTTCAAGTGTTGCACTCAACTGGCTACTTGGGTCATCCAAATCCGAATCTGTTAATCCGTTTACACTTATTATATTTTCCAATCCGCATCCATTAATAACTGCTGCCCCCATAGAACAGCAAATTGCACTTCTGACAGTAACATACGGCGTACTTAAATAATTTAACAAATTAGGAACCTTAGGATTAGTTGGGTATACTAAAACATTTAATGTCTTTTCCATTTTTTTATGTGCTTCAAGGAATGTTAAATCTCCAACTTTATGTAACACAAATGCAATGAATAATTTTAATGATGGTGAGAGACCCCTTCTCAGGTCATCTAGCCAAAGTAAATCTAAATCCAATTCAGTTATTGGTAATTCACCCGGAGATGATAAAGTTGAAATGTCATCTCTATCGTCATCAACATCATCATTATTTGATTCAACATTATTTGATGAAATCAGTTCCATAGTGATTTGGTTAACCGTGTACCCTTCATTACTCATAACATCTTTTAAATCATTTAAAACTTCTTCTAATTCAAATTCCGTTAGGCAACAAACTAAAGCACCAACAACAGCACCAATCCCAGAACCAGCAATAACATCCGGTAATAAACCACTTTCAAACAAAGCTTTAACAACACCAACATGACAAAGCCCAAATATAGATCCACCATGAAGACAGAGGGCAGTTGACCCCATTGTTGTCTTTGCATCATGAAAGAAATCTAATTTCATTTGTTCATCGTCTATCTCATTAATCCAATCAAGACAAGTAATAACTTCATCAACGTATTGTTCAATTATAGTTTTTGTACCAGTGAATGTTTTATTGAATAAAGATTTATTTGAAATTCCACCAAAATTTCTTAACATCCCAGCTCGTAAAAGGGACATAACTCTTCTAGTATCATTATTAATTCTTGCATCTCTTAAATCTTTTAAACGTTCATGAATTAATCTATAGTCATATTTATTAGTTATTAAATTATCCTTCCAAGTATCATTATGAAGTAAAGAATCCAGTTCTAATGCTATTTCTTGGTATTCTTCCGCACATTCTGATGATTCTAATCGGTTTTTAAGTTGTCTTCTTGGGGAATTGAACAGGGTTGAATGAATTTTACGTCTCCAATAGCCTAAAACGTCAATAGATAACAAAGCCAGTTTCAAAAGTGGTAAAGGGGTATAAGAAATGACAATTGAAAGTAAGGAAACTAACAATGACGATCGTAAATGACGGGCTTTATGGATTCTCTGCATTTTCACCTTTGAATTTAGCAAATTAGTAAAGAAATTTAATTGAAGGTTTGTTTTAAGAAACAGAATGTCATTTTTTATTTAATATTGTTATTTTATCACCATTTTTTACAATTGATGATTAATTTAAGTGGAATCCTTTTAAAATCAAGCAAATTTCAGAAGCACATTTGGAAAAAGAGTCTCCCACTTGGATTGAGTCAAAAAAGAGGGTTTAAATCTTCAAAATTGACCAAGATGATGCCGTTTTTAAATCAAAATGAAGATCAATCGAGTAATACAGATGGATCACCATTAAATATTATGAAATCTATATTTTGGAGATGTTTAGAAACTGGGTTGATTACCTTTTCTTCATTTATTGTTCTTGTTTTAGGTGGTGTAGTTTACCATAAATATTATAAAGATAATGTTTTAGAAAAGATCAGAGCCAGTTTCAATGATAACAATATTTTAAGTTTTGTTAAACATAAACATTTTTTAAATAAAGAAGAATCATGGGCAAATAGGGAACAGCAACAATTATTAGATGATGTTATCAGTGGTAAGGTTACTGGAAAGTATCTTTTATTGGTTGGTGAAAAGGGTACAGGTAAAACTAGTGCAGTTTTAGAAGCAATGAATAGAGCCAATGGCAAGGATTGTGCTGTGATTGAGTGTTCCTCAGATGTAGAATTGATGAGATTAAGAATTGGTAAGAGTTTACATTTTGAATTCTCCGAAGATTATATTGGTAGTTTATTCAGTATGAAAGGACCAAGGGATACAATTCCAATTTTGGATATTGAGAGAGCATTTATGAAATTGGAGGAAATTTTAATTGAAAGGAAAAAGAAGACAAGGAAGCCATTAATTTTAATTTTTAATAATGCCCAATTAATTGATCAAAGTTTAGTTGAATTATTTCAACAAAAGGCAGAGACTTTTGCAAGTTCTGGGATGCTTTCAATGATTTTTATGTCAGATGAATATTGGCTTTATGAAAAGTTCAAGAATTGTTCAACGAGATTAGAATTATTAAATTTTAGTGATGTAAGTCAAAATGAGGCAATTAAGATTATAACTTCAATTAGAAAGAGATATGATCTACCTATTTTGCCCATAGACGATTGTAAGAAATTGTACCGATTGATTGGAGGCAGACCGCAACATTTGAATCAAGTTGCATCATCAACCAATGTATATGATGAAGCAAATAGATTAATTGATTCTGAGAGGTCATGGTTTCTGACTAAATGTGGGTTACTAGGTGCAGATATGGATGATGATGTTATTGACGAGGGGAAATTTGCAGTTTCTGCTATGCTACTAATGAGGGAATTTGTTGAAATGGATAGGAGAAAGAGCCCACATAAAACTAATGAGATTTATAAATTACCAAAAGTCCCATTATGGAGAGCAAATCAAATCATGACAAGATCAGATTTAATTGAAGAGTATGACCGTTTGAATATTTTCACCATTGATACAGATGCCAATGTCAGAGCAGATTCTGTAGCAATGATGAGGGCATTCCATGAAATTGCAGATAATAAATTTTTTGATAAGATATTAAGCGACTCTATTGATAGGGTATCTGAAATTGAGTCTATAAACAGGACCAAGGAAGTTGTAATGAAAGACTTGCTAGAAGGAGGGAAGTACAAAATTACTAGGGATGCTGATAAAAATGGCGAATTTACGATTTCACTTGATGGCGGACCGCATCTAAAGGGAGAGGATTTAGGTAAGCCATTTGCACAAATGGAACTTCACAGTGGTGAAAGGAAACTTTGGTGGTCTCGTAGAATGGATGAATATCATTACAAACACAAATGATTACATGAGCACATGAGCATGAAAAATATATATTCACTTTTGTTGATGGATGGCAAATTCAATTATAATAGTTATTTGTTAATTCTTTATAGATCTTTAATAAACCCAACGATATGGATATTATTTTAGGGATTCAATTACCAGAGGGGACACTTTTGGCAACATCAAAGGCATTTACACGGGGGATTTCAATTATAAAGGCCACAGACGACAAGACAAAGGTTTTAAATGATTCAAATATAATTGCATTCACTGGTGAATCTGGTGACACGACTCAATTTGCTGAACATGTTGCAGCCAATGTCCAATTAAAAGGTCTTAGGGATGGATATGATATGAAATCTAATGAAATTTCCTCTTTTATTAGGCATGAATTGGCTACTTCATTACGTACTAGGAAACCATATCAAGTTCAAGTTTTAGTTGCTGGATTTGATGAGGGTAAAGGGTTTTTAAGTATGATTGATTACCTTGGAACCAGATGTGATTTACCTTATGCTGCTCATGGGTATGCTGCTTTTTATACAATGTCATTATTAGATCATCATTATAAGGATACTCTCTCACTTGAAGAAGGGTTAAAATTATTAAAGATGTGCGATGAAGAATTATCTAAGAGAATGCCAATGGATTATAAAGGATTGAGATTACATATTGTTGATAAAGATGGTGTTAGAGAAATGGAATTTTAGTTTTGTATTTATTATATATTTTAATTAAAATCAACATGGAAGTGAGAAAGAAAGAAAGAAATATCAAACATTATTATAAATTGATTGCATCTGCAATCATTTCATTTGCAGCATTTAGAACATCTTCAATAACAGGTTCAACAAAATCTGCAGCTTCATAAGCAGCTTCCATGGCACCAGCAATAATTGCATCATCAACAAGTTCAACAATTTTCCCATTTGTATCAGGTTTCTTTGATTCTAATGGAATAATTTCTAATACAGTTTTTGTTTGAGTTTCATGTATTTCCTCTAATGGGATTATTTCCAATACTGTTTGAGTTTGAGTTTCAACACTTTCAGCTTCACTACTAATACTTTCCCTTGATTGGAATTCTAAATTTGCCTTTGCTCTTAAAATGGCCAAATATGAACCACCTTCATTTAAAAGGATATTAATTTGATTATTAAGACCATTTATTGTCTTAATTAATTCATCATTAATTTCATCAATATTTAAATTAATCAATTCATCCCTAAATGAAATCAATTGAGATTTTAGTGATTTAAAATTTTTCCATTCAACCCAATCAGAATCATTTGAAATAATTTCTGCTGAATATGCATTTAAACTTGAATCTGAAAATTCTTCTAAAGCTTCTAATATTGAATTTCTAATAACTGAAACTTTTGAAATGAAATCTAATTTATATTTTTCAATTTCATTTGAAAGGTCTTCTGATTCACTTATAAATGATAATCTCTTTTCTTCAAGTGCATCCCTAAAATCTTGTCTCGAAACGTAACCAGATAATTCAGCTTCGGTAACTAAATTGATTCTATTTAATAAATCATAAATGAAATCATAATTGGAGTTAACATGACTACCAAATTTTTGTAATTTTTCAATAAAATTTGCATTTAAATTAGAAGATAATTGATGACTTAAAGAAGAAACTTCTGATTCAAAATCAATCTTAGCACCTTCAATTGTTTTATCTAGTAATGATTTATATTTTTCACTTGATTTAACACTTGAAGTTGAACTTGATGTTGGAGTTGCTCTAATTGAAGTTGCAGTTATAGTAATTGTTGAATGAATTGTTTCAGTTTCTTCTCCTCCTTCTTCTTCTTCTTCTCTTTCATTTTCTTCTTCCTTTACAATTTCACCCTTATTATTAAATGAATTATCAATAAACTTATTGAATTCCTGTAATAAAAAATTCTTCTTATCTTCCATTAATTTAAATGATTTACTCATTGACATTGCATTATTTGCCTCTTTAAAATTTATCCATTTTTCTTGAATGTATTCAAAAACAAAATTAAACCATTCTTTAACTTCAGCAAGGTAAAACTTGAATAATTTAAATTCATTAGTTTTTGAAATTTTAATACAGTATTTACCAACTTCTGAATTAAAAAAATGATAATTTACAATTGAAATGAAAGGTTGAAGGTAAAGTTTCCATTGAATGTATAAAACCAGTTTAGTTTTAACATAAACAACCTTTGAATATTGAATGATTAAATTGGATGTTTGTAAACAAAATGGGTAAACATTTGTTGTTACTTGATAGTTAATAAAATTGATCAAAGTTGTTAAATGTTGCCCCAATAATTTAGACCCAGAATCTAAATTAGCAAACAATTCCTCTTGAGTTATATTTGTCCTTTGGAAAGCTTCATCTTTTATTGAGTTTAACAAACCAAAAGATTTTGAAATGTATGGATCAGTAAATTCCTTTGAAGTTTCATATATGGAGTCCACATGTGGTTTCAAAGGAGATGCGTTATATTTAACCATAGCAAATGAGAAGTAAGGTTCAACAAATTGGGAAACTTTATGGGAGTAAACACACAATGGATCAGTGAGGGAAGATTTAGAGATGTCCTGATCAAGGGGGCAAGTGGTCCTGATGTGAAAAACAGCATATAGTGGAAACACTACAAAGAGGAAGATTCTCAAAACCCTCAATACGTTCATTTTGAATAAAGAGGAAAAGAAAAGGGAAATTAATTGTTGATAAAAAATTACAAATCAGTTTGTAAGTTTGTTTACATAATATATAATATATAAATGATTCATCATAAATTTAATGGGAAAGTAAACGAAATAGCTATTTAAATATTGGCTCCAACTTCTGCTGCTAATTCAATTGCCTCGGCTGCCAAAGCTTCTTCAACGAATTCTTCAGCTTTTTCCACAATCTTTTGCTGTTCAGATGGGATGTGGTCTTCTTCTGCTGCAACTGGGGCAACTGCAGTTTCAACTGGGACTTCGGCAACTTCTGTGTCCTGTTCTGAGACAACTTCTTCGTTTTCAGGAGTCAATTCCTCATCGTGGACATGTGGTTGACTTTCAACTGTTTCATCAGATGGAGAAGTAGCAAAGGTGTCCTCATCAGCAGAAGATGCAGGTTCAGCAACAACGGGTTCTTTTTCCTTAATCCCCAAGAAGTCATTGGATGCCTTCTTGAGTTCCTGGAAGTACGCATAGTCATTTGGATCAGGTAATTTAATACCAATGGCGTTATACGTGTCCAATAGTTGGGGGGCAAATTTGTGTACTAAATTACAAGTGATGCCGGCTTCAGAAGTGCAAGGCTCGTTGAGGGGACATGTTGTCTGGATGTGGTAGGAAAGAAAAGCAGTAAGAAGCGCAACGTGCAAAAACCCAAACATATTGATCAATTAGACTGAAGAACAAACAATTATTAATAAAGGGAATTCAATAAATGAATTGAGATATTATTTCAATCACGTGAATGAAATTTAACAAAAAAAAGAATTCAGTTTTTTAAATAGGTCCTGCCCGGATTCGAACTGGGGTTGTCGGAATCAGAATCCAAAGTGATCACCACTACACTACAGGACCAATTTAACGTCTAATTGATCTGATGGGTCTTAAAACACACATTCCAGGAAAATTGGCTAATAAGGAAAATCATCAGATAGGCCCTGTCAAGCGTCAAACCAGGCCAACGTGATATTTGTAATAGTATCTCATAACTAATATAGATTGGCCAGAAACCCATAATGGTTTTGAAAAAAATTATTAGGTTCCATTACATCCATTTATTAATATTGAACGGTCATGTTAGCCATTATAACAACAGAATGATCGCAATATTAACATTACAAACACTATATTCTATTTACTAAAGACTCCACCATGAACAATCTATATAGTAAATCGGATTCTCTCCCATATTACATTTATACACATACCCTAACCATTGAAACCAGCAATGACTAAAACCAACACTTAACGATGGTATCTACCTTTACCAACTCCACCTCCCAAACGACGTGGTTTCCAATTCTTAATTAATCTCCCACGTTCAACATCACAAACAATTTTAAACCCATCGATCATTCTCCCATTCATAGAAACTACACATCTTCTTGCATCAGCCGCTTGTTTAAAAACAATAAATGAATACCCCTTTTGCTTCCCCTCTTTATCTGTAACCATTCTAATGTTATCAATTGTCCCAAACCTTGAGAATTGTCTATTAAGTGTACTTTCATTTGTTTTATAATTTAATCTCCCAATGAAAACAGTACAGTGAACATCTCCAATAACTTTTGGATCATTATAAGGGTCATAATTGGCCAGTTGAATCATCCTTTCTTCAGTTACTGCCTTATGTTTCCCATTGATCACAGATACTGATGTTGGATTATTCGATTTAACTGAATCTTTCTCAATTACTTCATTATTGTACCTTTCTAGTTCATTCAAAACTGTACCAATAGCATCTAATTCTATCTTTCCAGCTATTTCCTTTTCTTCAACTGGAAATTTCACATTCGGAAGGGAAACAGAAAATCCAAAATCCATTTCAATTAGACAATGAAAAAAAGACGGCTGTGCAGAGAAAATCCCTCTACAAAATTTTTTTTTTTTTTTTTTCAATTATTTAAAACTTTTCATCTTTTAAAAAGCAAAATGGGTAAAGTGCAAAAGAAGAACGCCAAAGGTCGTTTAGATAAGTACTATCATTTAGCCAAGGAAAAGGGTTATAGAGCTCGTTCATCCTTTAAAATCCTTCAAATTAATGAAAAATATGGTCATTTCTTAGAAAAATCTAAAGTTGTTATCGATTTATGTGCTGCTCCAGGTTCTTGGTGTCAAGTTGCATCTCAATTATGTCCAGTCAACTCATTGATTATTGGTGTGGATATTGTTCCTATGAAGCCAATGCCAAATACAATTACATTTCAATCTGATATTACAACAGAGGATTGTAGATCTAAATTAGCTGGTTATATGAAAACTTGGAAAGCTGATACCGTTATGCATGATGGTGCACCTAATCTTGGTGTGAATTGGGTTCAAGATGCTTACACTCAATCTCATTTAACTTTACAAGCTTTAAAATTAGCTGTTGAACATTTAGCTCCAAATGGTAATTTCATTACAAAGATTTTCAGATCAAAAGATTATAATAATTTGTTATGGGTTTTTAATCAATTATTTGATAAAGTTGAAGCAACAAAACCACCTGCATCTAGAAATGTTTCTGCTGAAATTTTCGTTGTTTGTAGAGGTTTCAAAGCACCAAAGAAATTAGATCCAAGATTCCTTGATTCAAAATATGTATTTGAAGAAATTGAAGAAAATAATGGGAATAATGAAGCTAAAGTTTTCAACCCTGAAAAGAAGAAGAGAAATAGATCCGGTTATGAAGAAGGTGATTATACCCTTTTCCATCCAATGGAATTACTTGATTGGGTGAAACAAGAAGAAGATGTTATTAACACCCTTGGTGGAATTTCTTCATTTGAATATGATAAAACTTCCCCTGAATGGAAAATTTTAAAGAAAATGAAACAGACAACAAAGGAATTTATTGAATGTTGTAAAGATTTGAAAGTTTTAGGTAAGAAAGATTTTAAAATGCTTATCAAATGGAGAAAACACGCAAGAGATGAATTAGGTATAATTGATAAAAAGGATGAAGAAAAACCAGGTATTGAAATCGAAGAATTAACTGAAGATCAAAAAATTGATAAAGAATTAAATGATTTGAAAGAAAGATCTAGGTTAAAACAAAAGAGAGAAAAGAGAAGGGTTAATGAAGAAAAACAAGGTGAAGTTAAGAGAATGCAATTAAATATGTTAACTGATATGCAAATTGGTATTGATGCTGCTAATATTGGGGCTGAATCTGTTTTTAACTTAAGGGATGCTGAAAAGACTGGTAAATTAGATAAGTTATCCAAGGGTAAGAGTCAAATGATTTTTTCAAAGGAAGAATTATCACATGATAACGATATCATGATTGAAGGTGGAAATTATGAAATTATTGATGAAGATGATGTTGATAATTTAGAAGATCAATTAGATAACATGTATTCCACATATAAGGAAAGAAAAATGGAAAGAGATGCTAAATTAAAGGCTAAGGAAGCCCGTGGTGGTGATGATGATGCATGGGATGGAATTAAAGAGGATGATGAGCAACCTCAATCTGAAGATGGTGAATTACTTGATGGTGAATCTGAATCCGACTCCGATGATGATGAAGCTATTAATGAATTGATTGCAAGTATTGATAAAAAGAGAAAATCAGGTGCTCTTTCATCCAAAGCTAAGAATTTCTTCAATAATCCTATTTTCCAAGATATGGATTTGAACATTGCTACAAACACCAAGGGTGAGACTAAGGTTTTTGCACAAAATACTCAACAAGAAATTGCCAAGACTTCCAAGAAAACTAGAAGAGGAGAAGCAGAAGAAGAGAAAGACGATCCAATGGATATTGATAGTTCAGATGTAGAATCTAGTGATAATTCGGATGGTGAATTCGAAGTCGTTGCCAATGAATACAATAAGAAAGATGATGAGATGGATTATGATACAGATTCTGAAACTGAAATTTTTGAAAAGGCTAATGAATCCCACAAGGCAGATATTGATATTGCCACTGCTCAAGCTATGACAATGGCTCATGACTTGGCACTTGGTAAGAAGACCAAAAATGATTTGGTTAATGATGGGTTCCATAGGTATTCTTTCAGAGACACAGAAGGTCTTCCAACCTGGTTCGTTGAAGAAGAAACACAACATAGTAAGATCAACAGGCCAATAACCAAGGAAGCATCTATGGCTATCAAGGAGAAACAAAGACAGTTGAATGCTAGACCTATTAAGAAGGTGTTGGAAGCACAAGGACGAAAGAAGATGCGTGCCATCAGAAGATTGGACCGTTTAAAGAGGAAATCAGAAGGTATTCTTGGTGAAGATGGTAAGTCAGAAGCTGATAAAGCCAGTGAGATTGCTGCTTTGATGTCTAAGATGTCTAAGAAACCTAAGGAAAAACCAAAGGTGACGTTGGTTGTTGCCCACGGGCAAAACAAGGGGCTTGCCGGGAGACCAAAGGGTGTCAAGGGGAAGTACAAAATGGTGGATGGTGTTTTGAAGAACGAAATGCGTGCTTTGAGAAGAATCGCAAAGAAGAACAAAAAGGGGAAGAAATAAAGCTTTTTATCATGAGCAATTTCAAGAGGAAAATTCGAGAATTTTTCATACTCTCTCTTTCTTTATAAGCTAATAGAAGTAAAATGTTTCAATTGAAGCTTTTGACCAGATCAAAGCCTTTGGTGTTTTTTAGAGGGTTTCATGCGTCTGCACTTGCAAGACTTGATGACCCATATAAAACTTTGGGAGTGGAAAGCAATGCTTCCTCCTCACAAATCAAAAAGGCATATTATAAGTTAGCTAAACAGTTCCATCCTGATGTTAACAAGGATAAGGGTGCTGAAGACAAGTTCCATGGACTTCAAGAAGCGTATGATATTTTGTCCGATCCTGAAAAGAAGGCAAAATATGACCAATTCGGTGCTAGTGCATTTGGCCAAGGCTCTGATGGTGGGTTCGGTGGTGCTGGTGGGAACCCATATGGTGGTTTCGGAGGTGGTAATCCATTTGGTGGGTTTAATGGTGGTGGTGGTGCTGGTAATCCTTTTGGGGATATCAATTTTGAAGATTTATTCGGCTTTGGCGGTAGAACAAGAGGTAGAGGTGGTGGAATTCAACATTTCCAAGGTGAAGATATTGAAATTCTTAGGACAATTACCTTTAAGGAATCTATGTTTGGAAAGGCTATTAAAGTCTCATATGATTCAATTGGTCAATGTGATTCCTGTCATGGATCGGGTTTAAAAAAGGGTAAGAAGAAGAATACCTGTAGATCTTGTGGTGGTACAGGTTCACAAATGCACGTTTTACAAGGTGGTTTCCATATGTCATCAACTTGTAGATCATGTCAAGGTAGTGGTGTAACTGTTGACCCAGCAGATGAATGTGGGTCTTGTCATGGTGAAGGTGTTAAGAAAATCGTCAAGGAAACAAATATAAATATACCAAAGGGAATCAAGGATGGTAGTACCCTCAGAGTATCTGGTGCTGGTGATGCTCCTCATATGGCAACTTCCAGTTCTTATAAATTATCAAATGGTGATTTGTTAATCAGAGTTCGTGTTAAGCCAGATGAAAATTTCACAAGATCCAACAATGACATTATTTACAAGGTTGAAATCCCAATGACTACAGCTGCACTTGGTGGTGTAATTGAAGTTCCTACATTGAACGATGAAAAAATTAAATTGAAAATCCCTGCAGGGTCGGAATTCGGTAGAGTTATTAGAATCCCTGATAGAGGGGTACCATTGTCTAGTAACAGAGCTGGGGATTTACTTGTTGTTTTAAATATCAAACCAATGAGACCTATGAATACAACCCAAAGAGTTTTGCTTGAAGCCGTTGCTGATGCATTTGGTGATCAAACTGCAAAGAGGGAAGATCCAAATTGGAAACCACTTGAGGATGTTACCAAAGACTGTGAATCACCAAGTAACTTGAAGAGAATTGAATCCTTCTTGAGTGATACTTTTAAGAAGGTCCTTGGTAAGAAAAATGATGATGATAACAACAAACCTAAATAGAATAATTAATTCTTGTAAATATTTAAAATAAACTAAATTAAATCAAATTCATACTATATTATACTAACATGCCATTTTTCAAATATACCTTTGTAATTACTTAACTGATAAAATTGCAATTTTTGAAATTAATTCTAGAATCAGAAACACGTGACTTCGGCTTATTTTGTGTTTATTTTTAATTTTGGTGTTGTGTTTCCTTAAAAAGCGTGTTTTTTTCTCATCTGGAATTGGATCACGCATGCTGAAACCAATTCAGGAGAAGCCCATGCCGTTGGCAATGGACAACACATCGAAGGATACCTTAGTAGGGAATGCATCTACCACTTGTTTACAAAATACACGTAGGAAAAAACCCATTAATAGACCATCAAAGAACGATTTGTCAGAGAATATTAAAAACCATCAATTAGATTCAATATCAGACGATGAACTACCGGATGATTTGATAATGTACGATATTCCATCAATTGAATCTTTACAAAATTTAGAAACGCGTAGGAAATCCCCCATTAACAGGAAACATTCAATGAGGAAATTCAAATCATCAAATTTTCGTTATTTACCACCAACATCATCATCTTCAGCATCATCATCAATGTCTTCACCGGCAACAAGAGCATCATCAATTTTTTCACATAGTTCTAATTTCTCTGATGTTGACCCTCTTGACAATGATGATTATCATAATCAATTATCAAGAGAGGCTAGACTATTGTTTTCAAATAAAAATTATAAATTAGAAGAATCATTGCAAAGGATATCGTTACTTAAAAGTATATCACGTCAATCATTGGATTCAGTGTCATCTTTTGCATCCGATAATTCAACAACAATTTTGCTGAAATCCAAAACAAAAAGTTTCATATCTTCAACAAGACAACCGAATTTACCTCCAAAGGATACATTTGATCTAAAGACACATGAAAATCAATACCAGTTAATTCTTAATGCCCAAATCCAAATAGAACATCAAAAAATGGAGCAATATAAGAAATTAGCAGAGAAAAAGAATACCCAATTGAATCATGACATTGGACTTTGGACAAAAGTTGTTAACAATTATAGCATTTTGATTAAGTTACCCCAAACAAGGGAGCTTTGGTGGAGGTCAATGCCGGATGATATACGTCCAATTATTTGGCAAAGACAATTAATCAAAAGGGAGAAATTAATGAGTGATGAAGATTTAAATGATTTATTAAAAAAAATGGATAAACAAATTGATTTAGCATGTAATTATAAAATGTGTGAAAATGATGAACTGATAAAAATTAAATTCCAAAAAGAGAATCCCAGTATAAATGAATTAATTGAATCAGTTGAAAAGTTTTCTAGTTTAATTCAAATTTCTTTTCCAGATGTTGGTAATTTTCAATATGGCGAAACATTTGATTCAATATTGAAAATTTGTTTAGCATTCAATAATTTAAAATATCAATTTGATTCATTAAAATCAATCTCAACTGATAAATTAGTCAATATAATCTGTGTGTTGTTTTATGTATTCAAATCAGAACTCTTAACATTGGAATCTTTGTTAACTTTGGTTCAAAAGAAATTAATCAATTCATTATTAACAGCAGATGATATTGTTGATTCACTAACAGAACAATTAAAATTAAAATCATCAAATGAATATTTATTAGATATACAGCACCAAGTTGATAAATTTTTATTAAATATGACGCCAAGGTTATACAATCATTTTATTCAACATGATATCAATACACTTAAAATAATTCAATCACTGATCTCGACTTTATTCACAAAGCAATTAAACCTTGATGTTATTTTAAGAATTTTTGACATTTATTTATTTGAAGGTGATTCCTTCTTACTTAGGTGTATCCTAGCATTAATAAAGAAATTGAATTGGAAATTATTTGGCTCAAGGGATGATATTTATCAATTATTAGGTGATGATTGTCTATTTAAATTAAATGAATTAGAATTAACTGAAACTGAATCAATAAATTCACAATCAACTTTAAGTACAAAAAGAACATTGCATAGTACAACATCTAGGGTTAATATTACATATAGCAACAGTAACAACAGTAACAACACCATAAATAATCCAAATGATGGCAGGAACCATTTTATTTATTTAGATGTTGGGGAGAGTGATGATTTTATCAGTGATATTAGATCAGTTTTAAAGAAGAAGAATTAGGGGATATAAATATGTGTGATGTATAATTTACAGTTAGTTTGATATATATATATATATATATATACTCTATTTATTGACAATCTTTAATGTTCTTTAATAATTCCTCTGCATCACCATTTGTCTTAACTTGACAAATGTATGTTTCAACACCAGTTTCAGTGAAAACAGGCACTTTAACAATATTATTCTTATTTCCAATAATTTCATATTTAATATCTTTACTAATTGGTACATTTAAAATAACATTAAGCCCACCGTCTGATCTAACTAAAATCCTACTTTTACCATTTGATTTACTCTTTAAAACTTTCAAATCACCCAATCCCTTTGAATCATACCCACTTTTATCTTCTTTTAATTGTGAAATCTTTGACCTTTTGGTATAAAGAGTATCCTCATCTTCTTCACCAGTTTGAATATCAACTTTTTCGTTCAATTTAACAATGGCAAAATTACCCTTAACTTCATCCTTTTGAGTTTCTTCGTCTTCCTCACCACCTTCAGCTTTGTTTGTTGGCGCTGTTGGGGTTGAACCTTCTTGTGGCTTTGGAACAGAGAAAGAAAATGAAGCTGGTGCTTGTGGAGTTGAGACTGATGGAGTTGAACCAAATGTGAATGCTGATTTGGTTTCGCCATTAGATGTGGCAGCTGAAGTAGAATTAAATGTGAACGCAGAGGATGATGCTGGGTTGAAACTAAATGCTGGTTTTTCTTGTTCAGAATCGGCTGTCTTACCAAAAGAGAATGCAGGTGCTGCTGCTGGTTTAGTTTCCTCTTCAGTTTTTGAAGGGTTAAAACTGAATAATGGTTTTCCCTCTGTTTTAGCAGACGTCCCAGCAAATGAAAAACTTGAAGCAATAGCAGCAGGTTTATCATCAGTTTTAGTGGCACCAAATGTGAATGCAGGTGTGGCAGCGGTTGGCTTTTCATCAGTTTTAGTGGCACCAAATGAGAATGCAGGTGTGGCAGCGGTTGGCTTTTCATCAGTTTTAGTGGCACCAAATGAGAATGCAGGTGAGGTAGCGGTTGGCTTTTCATCAGTTTTAGTGGCACCAAATGAGAATGCAGGTGAGGTAGCGGTTGGCTTTTCATCAGTTTTAGTGGCACCAAATGAGAATGCAGGTGTGGCAGCAACAGGCTTATCATCAATTTTAGAAGCACTTGTCTTAGGTAACTTAAAAACAGAATCTTTAATTGGAGCATCCAATTTGAAAGTAGGACCCTTGATTTCAACTTCAGAATCAGAATCATCTTCATTCTTTGGAGGGACATAACCAAATTTGAACGAGTAATCTCTTGAAGTTGGGACTTTATCTAATTTGAAAGAAGGACCCTGAATTTTAATTTCTTTCTTTACAGATTCATCATCTTCTTCACTATCTGAATCAACTTCAATAAGTTCAAGTTCAGGTTTTGGAGATGGGTTTTTAATTGGTAGCGCAGGTGCACTAGTTGAATTAAAAGATGAAAAAATGGCAAATGGGTTTGGCTTTGAATCATCAACAGGCATAGAATCCTTTTGAGTAATTTCAACTTTTGGAACATCAAGGGTCTTAACTTCAATTTCTGAATTTATAATCTTTGCATAATAATCAGCATATTTCTTAATAATTGGGTTTAAATCAGCAATTGGGTTGAGGTTGATTGAATCATTAAGTGATTTAAGAAAATTGGCATTTAGAGATTTAAGTTGATTAGCCTGGTGTTCATCAATTGTATTTGTAGGTGTTGCCGTTGTTATTGAAACAGCTGGCTGTTGTTGTTTGTTGAATCTCTTTCCAAATTTCGCAATGGGTCTTCTAGCAAGAACGGCATCAGATGCTCTCTTTGGAGGCAAAGGGGATTCCTCCTCATCAGACAACCGGCTGTCCATTCCCAGTCTTTCCTTTGTGATCTGCGCCTTGACTCTCTTTGACATACTTTGAGGTTATTGTTCTTAGTACACTTTCATTATTTAGTGTTGTTAAAATTGTTTCATAAACAAAATAGAAAAAGGGTTGTCACGTGCTTCAACAAAGGGTTTGATTTTAAGGCTGTGCAAAAAAAGCAGTCACAAATTTTCAATGCGACGCAAAGAATTTCCCAAAAATTTGATTTTTCACACTGTAATTAATTCGCTTTTGAGTTAAGTTCCATAGTAAAAAGTATGTGTCCAAACACCAGGGGGAGTGGCCAGCAGATGTAGAACAGTAGAACATAGAATATAGAACAAGCAACAACCCATATATATACCAACGCACGGAGAAAAAAGACCAACAATTGATTGATCATTATTAAATCACTTTTAGCAAATTTGTACCATTATCATACATCAGTTTAAAGCTAACTCACAAGATTCAACTGTCATACCTACTTCTCAATCTACCTTCCAAATTCACCAAACCAATTACAAATCAGTTTACTAACAATCTAAAACAGAATGCCTCCAAAAGCTCAACAAACTAAGGCAGCTAAGGCCGCCGCTGCTATGGCCGGTGGTAAGAAGTCCAAGAAGAAGTGGTCCAAGGGTAA
This sequence comes from Saturnispora mendoncae, assembly GCA_030564545.1. Classification (NCBI taxonomy): domain Eukaryota; kingdom Fungi; phylum Ascomycota; class Pichiomycetes; order Pichiales; family Pichiaceae; genus Saturnispora; species Saturnispora mendoncae. The sequence goes on from JAJLVT010000114.1 coordinate 30,370, forward strand.
GGTTAAGGATAAGGCCAACCACATGATCATCTTAGACCAAGATAAGGTTGACAGAATCAGAAAGGAAGTTCCAACTTTCAGATACGTTTCCGTTTCCGTTTTAGTTGACAGATTAAAGATTGGTGGTTCAATTGCCAGAGTTGTCCTTAGAGAATTAGAAGCTGAAGGTGTCATCAAGGCCGTTTCAACTCACTCAAAGCAAGCCATTTACACAAGAACTTCTGCTTAAATGTTATAAAGCTTTTATAAGTATTTTGTCCTGAATTTCTAATATAAATCCATATCAGTTAAAACTAATAAAACCTTCAAACCCTCTTAAATAAAACCCTTTTAAGTGAGTTATTAAGTATTGGCGAGGGGGATAAAAAAGTTTATAAAAGTTCCCCTTTCATCCTCACTTTCTTTTCCTCCTCCTTCCTTTTTTTTTTTCCTTAGTGAAATAATTCTAATTCTTTATTGTCAGGAGACAAAGGAAAGTATTGTTTCCCTCAATGAGGTACTTAATGATGATTGTGTCCCTCACATTAACAATTCGGTGAATCCAAAAATTCATGTGCCATAGAATAACATGCATCACCATCTGAATTGGACCTCATGTAATTAAAATTAAATTAAATGGTTTTGGATCAGTGGATCCATTACAAATCTTTTAATATAAATAAATATGTATTTTCATTTCATTTTATGATGATAAACATTTTCAGTTCTGCTTCTGAACCAAAAACAACAGGAAGATAACAAAATTACCAAAACTACTGATTGATTTGAAATAAGATACATATAATGTAAATTAAACTAAACTAAATTACAAATACTTATCCTCGAAACGAGCTTGCCTTGTTGTGAGGAATTTCTTAATTGATTTCCATTGACTTTGAAAATTCTCATTCTTAACCTTTGCCATTAATCCATCGAATTTAATAAGTTGAGTGTAAAGGAAATATCTTGCATGTTCAAATTGGAGAATTCTCAACCAGTAAAACATACAATATAATACAAGTGCAAACCCAGAAGCACCCCTCATTAAAATTGTATCAACAACTAACAGTACAAATAACAATAATTCATTGTATAAAACTGAAGTTGATAAAATTGGTGCAATTTTCAAAATAGGTTTAACATTAAATTCATCAGCCAATTGTAATAATGAAACAATCATATATGGATAAATTTTAAAAAGGGATGATCTATTAAACGCCCAAATAATTGATAAAATTGCAAATTGTACAGATTCTGTCCCAATTAAAACTGTATAATTTGGTAAAGATTTAATGTTGAATTGGGTATTCACAGAAACAGCATATGATATCCAAACCCCTAGCAGTGTTAAATCATATGCAATTGTAGAAATCCATGACTTATGACTTGCTCTCCTAATGTAATATGAAGCATACACCAAGCCGAAAAAGATAGTCATTGCATGCCCGGCAATCCACATAGGCTTCAAAATCGGCTTCGCAGGCTTTTCCTTCTTTTTCAAATACCGCTGCTTCGTTTGAGTTTCCATTTTCGTATTTACAAAAGAAGAAGAAGAGGAAGAACAATAATAATAACAGAAAATATCCATACGACAAAAAAAGCTTGTTGTGGAATTTTAAATTTCCAGCGAAAATCCAAAGTCAAAATTCAAGTCATTCAATTTAAACACCCTTTTAACATTTCTGTCTTTTTCTCTTTCACCTTTTCCGATTGAATTGAACTTTTTTTTAAAATGCAATACGACGAATATTTAACACCATTATCATCTAGATATGCTTCTAAGGAAATGTCCCATGTTTTTTCTCTCAGAAACAGATTCTCCACATGGAGAAAGCTTTGGTATAATTTAGCCATTGCTGAAAAGGAATTAGGTCTGTCTGTTATCACTGATGATGCAATTGCTCAAATGAAGAATCATTTAATCATTACTGATGAAGAAATTGAAGCTGCTAAAGTTGAAGAAGCTAAAGTTAGACACGATGTCATGGCACATGTTCACGTTTTTGGTGAAACTTGTCCTGATGCTGCAGGTATTATTCATTTAGGTGCTACTTCTTGTTTTGTTACTGATAATGCTGATTTAATTTTCTTAAGGGATGCATATGACATTTTAATTGCAAAATTAGTTAATGTTATTAATAGATTAGCTAACTTTGCCTTAGCTAATAAGGATTTACCAGTTTTAGGTTGGACTCATTTCCAACCTGCTCAATTAACTACTGTTGGTAAAAGAGCAACTTTATGGCTTCAAGAATTACTTTGGGACTTAAGAAATTTCCAAAGAGCTAGAGATGATTTAGGTTTAAGAGGTGTTAAAGGTACTACAGGTACACAAGCATCATTTTTATCATTATTCCATGGTGATCATGATAAAGTTGAAGAATTAGATGAAAGAGTTGTTGAATTATTAGGGTTTGAATATGCTTACCCATGTACTGGACAAACATATTCAAGAAAAATTGATATTGATACAATTCATCCATTATCATCATTTGGTGCTTCATGTCATAAAATGGCCACTGATATTAGATTATTAGCTAACTTAAAGGAAGTTGAAGAACCATTTGAAAAATCACAAATTGGTTCAAGTGCTATGGCATATAAGAGAAACCCAATGAGATCTGAACGTGTTTGTTCATTAGCAAGACATTTAGGTTCACTTTATCAAGATGCATTCCAAACTGCAAGTGTCCAATGGTTTGAAAGAACATTAGATGATTCTGCTATTAGAAGAATATCAATCCCAGAAGCATTTTTAACTGCTGATGTTTTACTTTCAACATTAATGAATATTACTGATGGTTTAGTTGTTTACCCAAAGGTTATTGAAAGAAGAATTATGGCTGAATTACCATTCATGGCCACTGAGAATATCATTATGGCAATGGTTGAAAAGGGTGGTTCAAGACAAGATTGTCATGAAGAAATTAGAGTTTTATCACATCAAGCATCAGCTGTTGTTAAACAAGAAGGTGGTGATAATGATTTAATTGAAAGAATTAAATCAACTGAATACTTTAAGCCAATTTGGGGGGACTTGGATACATTGTTAAATCCATCAACCTTCATTGGTAGAGCCCCTCAACAAACTGAAAAATTCGTTAATGTTACCGTTGCCAAGGTTTTAGCTAATTACCAATCTATGATCAACGAAGAACAAGTTAAGTTGGCTGTTTAAATGTGTATCTGTTTATCTTTTATTTAATTCATGTTACCGTTCATCATCAACCCACTGGGTAGACGCCCGATGACTCCAGAACCGTTTAGTGGAATGATGATTCATTCTAAATTTCCATTGTCTTTTCGGGCGGATGTTTTTACTTTTACATGAAGGGGGGCTAATTGGATAAGAGTAATACCATTAAATAGCTGGAAATTCCTAGACAACATTAATACCATATCCGATGGGAAACCCAATGAGAAATCTTCCTTTAATTGGGAATTTCACTTCCGTCAATTACATGAGCATTCTCGGAAGCATGACTTTTATCCCACTCAAGTGTATAAAAGGAGGGTTCCATAATCTTATTTTATTTCTCACTCTATTTGCCCTCCTTTTCCACAAAGCAAAGGGAAATGTCAACAGTAGAAGATCACTCCTCTCTCCATCGGTTGAGAAAAGAATCAGAGATCCTCTCCAATGCAAACAAGATTCTCGTTGCAAACAGAGGGGAAATTCCTATCAGGATCTTCAGGTCGGCCCATGAACTTTCAATGCACACTGTTGCTATTTATTCCCATGAAGATAGATTATCCATGCATAGACTCAAGGCTGACGAAGCTTACCCAATTGGTCACAAAGGTCAATTCACTCCCGTTCAAGCTTATCTTCAAATCGATGAAATCATCAAAATTGCTCAAGAACATGACGTATCCATGATTCACCCCGGGTACGGTTTCCTTTCAGAAAACTCAGAATTCGCTAAAAAGGTTGAAGATGCTGGTATGATCTGGATTGGGCCTCCTGCTGAAGTCATTGATTCTGTCGGTGATAAAGTTTCCGCTAGAAACTTAGCTAATAAATGTAATGTCCCAATTGTCCCTGGTACTGATGGTCCAATTGAAGATGTTCAACAGGCATTGGACTTTGTTGAACAACATGGGTATCCTGTTATTATCAAGGCTGCATTTGGTGGTGGTGGTAGAGGTATGAGAGTTGTTAGAGAAGGTGATGATATTATTGATGCTTTTCAAAGAGCTTCCTCAGAAGCTAAATCCGCCTTTGGGAATGGAACTTGTTTCATTGAAAGATTTCTTGATAAGCCAAAACATATTGAAGTTCAATTATTAGCTGATAATTATGGGAACACCATTCATTTATTTGAAAGAGATTGTTCTGTCCAAAGAAGACATCAAAAGGTTGTTGAAATTGCACCTGCTAAAACTTTACCAACTGAAGTTAGAGATGCTATTTTGGCAGATGCTGTTAAATTAGCTGAAACAGCTAATTATAGAAATGCTGGTACTGCTGAATTCTTAGTTGATAATCAAAATAGACATTATTTTATTGAAATAAACCCACGTATTCAGGTTGAACATACAATTACAGAAGAAATCACTGGGGTTGATATTGTTGCAGCTCAAATTCAAATTGCCGCCGGTGCTTCACTTGAACAATTAGGGCTTTTACAAGATAAAATCACAACAAGAGGGTTTGCAATTCAATGTAGAATTACAACTGAAGACCCATCTAAAAATTTTCAACCTGATACAGGGAAAATCGAAGTTTACCGTTCTGCTGGTGGTAATGGTGTTCGTCTAGATGGTGGTAATGGTTTTGCAGGTGCTGTTATTTCACCTCATTATGATTCCATGTTGGTTAAATGTTCAACTTCTGGTTCTAATTATGAAATCTCAAGAAGAAAAATGATTCGTGCTCTTGTTGAGTTTAGAATTAGAGGTGTTAAAACAAACATTCCTTTCTTATTGGCACTGTTAACTCATCCAACTTTCATCTCAGGGGATTGTTGGACTACTTTTATTGATGATACTCCTTCATTATTTGAAATGGTTTCTTCAAAGAATAGAGCTCAGAAACTCTTAGCTTACCTTGGTGACTTATGTGTTAATGGTTCTTCAATTGCTGGGCAACTTGGGTTCCCTAAATTATTAAAGGAGGCTGAAATCCCAAATCTTCATGATTCTCAAGGTCAATTAATAGATGTTTCAAAACCTGATTTAGAGGGCTGGAGACCATACCTTTTAAAATATGGTGCTGATGAATTTGCAAAGAAAGTTAGAAATTTCGATGGGTGTTTAATTATGGATACAACTTGGAGAGATGCTCATCAATCCTTATTGGCAACTCGTGTTAGAACAGTTGATATCCTGAATATTGCACCAACAACATCTCATGCATTAAAGGGTGCATTTGCCCTTGAATGTTGGGGTGGTGCTACTTTTGATGTTGCAATGAGATTCCTTTATGAAGATCCTTGGGATAGATTAAGACAAATGAGAAAAGCTGTTCCAAATATTCCATTCCAAATGCTTTTAAGAGGTGCAAATGGTGTTGCTTATTCTTCATTACCTGATAATGCAATTGACCATTTTGTTAAACAAGCTTTAGATAATGGTGTTGATATTTTCCGTGTTTTTGATGCTCTTAATGATTTAGATCAATTAAAAGTTGGTGTTGATGCAGTTAAAAAAGCTGGCGGTGTTGTTGAAGCAACTGTTTGTTACTCTGGTGATATGTTAATCCCTGGTAAGAAATATAATTTAGAATATTATTTGAAAACTGTTGATAGCATTGTTGAAATGGGGACTCATATTTTAGGTATTAAAGATATGGCAGGTACTTTAAAACCAAAGGCTGCTACTATTTTAATTGGTGCAATTAGATCAAAGTACCCAGATTTAGCAATTCATGTCCATACACATGATTCTGCAGGTACCGGTATTTCCACTTATACCGCTTGTGCATTGGCAGGTGCTGATGTTGTTGATTGTGCTGTTAATTCTCTTTCAGGTTTAACCTCTCAACCTTCAATGTCTGCATTTATTGCTGCTGTTGATGGTACTTTAGATACAGGGATCCCAGAATCAGCTGCTAGGGAATTGGATGCTTATTGGGCTGAAATGAGATTATTATACTCTTGTTTTGGTGCTGATCTTAAAGGTCCTGACCCTGAAGTTTATCAACATGAAATCCCTGGTGGTCAATTAACCAATTTGATTTTCCAAGCTCAACAAGTTGGTCTTGGTGAACAATGGGAAGAAACAAAGAAGGCTTACCGCCAAGCTAATTTATTATTAGGTGATGTTGTCAAGGTTACACCAACTTCAAAAGTTGTTGGTGATTTAGCTCAATTCATGGTTTCAAATAAACTTGACGGTGAAGATGTTAATAGATTGGCAAGTGAATTAGATTTCCCAGATTCTGTTTTAGATTTCTTTGAAGGTTTAATGGGTACACCATATGGTGGGTTCCCTGAACCATTAAGATCAAATGTTATTAAGGGTAAGAGAAGAAAGTTAAAGGGTAGACCAGGATTAGAACTGGAACCATTTGATTTAGATGCTATTAAACAAGATTTAATTGCAAGATTTGGACCTGGTATAACTGAATGTGATGTTGCAAGTTATAACATGTATCCAAAAGTTTATGATCAATATTTAAAGAAGAGGGAACAATATGGTGATTTATCAGTTTTACCAACAAGGGCATTTTTAGCTCCATTAAAAATTAATGAAGAAATTTCCGTTGATATTGAAAAGGGTAAGACATTAATTATTAAATTACTTGCAATTGGTGATATTTCACCATTGAATGGATCAAGGGAAATTTATTTTGAATTAAATGGTGAAATGCGTAAAGTTAGTATTGAAGATAAAAATTCATCAATTCAAACAGTTTCTAAACCAAAGGCTGATGCACATAATCCAAATGAGATTGGATCTCCAATGGCTGGTGTTGTTATTGAAGTTAAGACTAAAAAGGGTCTTGAAGTTAAAAAGGGTGACCCATTGGCAGTTTTAAGTGCAATGAAGATGGAAATGGTAATCAGTGCTCCTGTTGCAGGGAAAGTTGAGGATGTTTTTGTTAATGAAAATGATAATGTTGACATGGGTGATTTAATTGTCAGAATTGCCAAATGATTTTGTTTATTATATTTTGATACTATTTTTTAGAACCTATTATTTTAGAATGCTCTTTCTTATCGTACTTATCGGATGTAAAACAGAAAAGTGATAGAATTCCGATATATCATAGGATAAAATTAAAATTTATATCAATTGACTGTTCATTGGTTCAAATGTCTAAGATTATATTCCTGTTTATTGGATTAATAGGTTTAGTCTTAGCTGAAAATATCAATGAAGATGTTGAATCCCAAATACAAAACGTTTCAACGAATCCATTTGAAGCATTGTACATGTCATTTTCAATGATTCTTGTAAGTGAAATAGGAGACAAGACATTTTTATTAGCTGCCTTGATGGCAATGAAATATCCAAAGATGATTGTATTTACTGCATCTGTTTCTGCATTGATTTTAATGACTTGTTTAAGTGGATTATTAGGTGAAATTTTACCATCTATTTTATCACCAAAGGTTAGTCAATTATGTGCTGGTGTGTTATTTTTAGTTTTTGCTATAAGCTTATTAAGAGAGGGGTTGTCTATTAATAAAGATCATGGTGTTGAAGATGAAGATGAAGTTGCAACTAAAGAAATAAATCAAATGGAAATTACAACAGAAGAATATCTTGTAAATAGTTATGATGATTTGGAAAAACAAGAAGAAGAAGAAGAAGAAGAAGAAGAAGAAGAAGCAAAAGTACAGGGGGTTTTAGAAAAGAGTAAATTCATATTGAAATCAATTATCACTTCAGTATGGATTCAAATATTTGTTATGACAATAGTTGGAGAATGGGGTGATAGATCACAAATTTCAACTATTGCAATGGCTGCAGGTTCTGAATATTCAATGGTTGTTATTGGTGGGTCAATTGGACATATGATATGTTCATTAATAGCAGTAATTGGTGGACAATTAATTGCCAAAAAGATTTCAATGAAAACTGTTATTTTATCAGGAAGTTTTACATTTGCCATATTTTCAGCGTGGTATATTTATAATGGTTTAACTACCAATTAACTTGTATATATGTATTTTTGTTTATATTATAGGAAGAAATACAATTAACGGTTTTTCGATTTGTATATATAACCCTCCAAAAAGAAATATCACGTGCTATTTTTTAAATAGAACAATACCAAACAAACAAAAAGAGAAACAATAAAACTTTTTGAAAACATTTAACGTGATTTCCTTCTTAAATCCAAAAATGCAATTATCTAGAACCACTTTAATACAATTGGCTACAGTGGCTTGTCTAATTGGTACAGCTGCCGCCTCAGAACAGGAAACGGCAACAGAACAATTACCAACAACACCATCCAGTCAGTTCGAAGCATTCTACATGTCTCTCTTGATGATTACCATCAGTGAAATCGGTGACAAAACATTTCTCCTAGCAGCATTAATGGCTATGAGATATCCACGTAAATTAGTATTTTCAGCTTCTGGGTCAGCATTGGTTTTAATGACCTGTTTAAGTGGGTTATTAGGTAAAGTCCTGCCTGCATTGCTATCACCAAAGGTTACAAAACTCATTGCTGCATTGCTATTCTTAGTATTTGGTCTTAGTTTGTTAAAAGAAGGGTATTCAATGGATGGTACTGAAGGTGTTGATGAAGAATTAAACGAAGTCAAAGAGGAAGTAGCAGCAAGGGAAATTAAACAAAGGTCAGAAGAATTAGAAGATGGTTTAGTACCACACAAACCATTTCAATTATTCAGTTCACCATTGGCACCTGTTTGGTTTCAAATTTTCATTATGACTTTCCTTGGTGAATGGGGGGATCGTTCCCAAATGGCAACTATTGTTATGGCTGCAGGTTCGGATTATCTAATGGTTGTCCTTGGTGGTTCATTGGGGCATTTAGTATGTGCATTAGTTGCAGTTATTGGTGGACAAATGTTGGCAAAGAAGATCTCAATGAAGGCAGTTATCTTATCTGGGGCATCTTCCTTCCTTGTCTTCTCTGTACAATACCTGTATTCTGTTTTTATTGATTATGGGTCAGATATTTAAATATAAATATATTCTAACTTAGTTTCTCCAATTGTGATTTAAGAGATGTCACACGATTACGCATAGCCTCTAAATCCTCATCTAATGTATCAATTACTAATTTCGATGTCCCTGGCTTCGTCTGTAACAATTTGGTGTTTGCTTTTGCACCCGTTTGCACTTCATTATATAATCGTAACGTTTCCTTTGAATTCAATGCATTTCTCTTCACTTGCTGTAATAACTTCAATGTGTTTTTCATAGCATTGTGTATTTCCCCAAACTGGGCATTCAACGCTTTCAAATTCACCAATTCCTGATCCATTTAAATTTGATGGTGAAAAACAAACTTTATGTCAAAATATCAAATCTTCCTCTTTTTTACATCAAAGGATGTTAAACATATTTAGCCAATATGGTAAATTTGCAGACAGCTTTTTAAAGAAGTTACCACAGTTACCAGCCATTAAAAAGTTGAAAATACGGTCTGTTGTGTACAATGCAAAGGTTTTATCAATGAATTCACCAGATGTTCAAACTAACGAACTACTTGAATTGGTAGGTGACGGTGTTCTTGGCTTGGTAGTTTTAGACTCCATTATGAAGAAGCATCCTTATTTAACAGAGGGGGATTTGTCACATTTAAAGGCCCTCTTAACAAATAATAATGTATTACAACATTTTGCAATTGCATACAATTTTCATCTAACTCCACAGTATAAAAAGGCACTGCAAATTTCACCTTCAATCAATAATAAGATATTAGCCGACATGTTTGAAGCATACATTGGTGGGGTTTATAAAGACAATGGATCTGATGGTTTACCATCAGTTAAACGATGGATAATCCCATTGATATCACCATTGATGGAATACTATTGTAATTTGTATGGATATAATAAACTGAAATATCCATATTTAACTAGGGATATATATACAAAGGTTCCAGTGAATCCTCTTTCTGCATTTGTGAAAGAAGTTGATGAATCTGTTGATCATTGTTCACTTGTTGAACCTGTTGACTCCGAAGCAAGAAATACTTTACATATATTATGCGACGAAGCTAATAAAAGGTTTCTATATAAATTAGTCGATAACATACCTGAGGATTCACCATTAAATATAAATAAGAATGGGTCTGATTTGAAAGTTTCAATATTGGTAATAGACGATGTTGTATGCGCCACAGGGGAGGGGTTTTCAATCCAAAACTCACAGTCTCGGTGTGCAATGGCTCTTCTAAAATCTATGAACAGATTGAAAAGGAAAGGGATAAAATCAGGGAAACATTTAAAAGTCATAGAGGATCTTTTGAAAAACACTGATCATGAGCACTTTTTTAAAGATTCATCATCTGTAAAAAGAAAATAAATTTTTCATAAATTTTTCATTTAAAGACATTGAAAAAGAAGTTAAAATGAACGAGGAGGATTTTATAATTTCACACAGAGATGAAGAGGATGTTGAATTTGATCAAAATCAACAAAATTCTGAGCAAAAACAACCAGATTTTAGGTTTTTGATCATCACAACATCACCTTCAAATTCATCATCAGATGCTGATACTGATGAACCAATACAGGTAACCACAGAAAACGTGGACGAATTCATCTTATCCAGTCTGGAGTCTATTGATGCAGTCAATGATCTCTTTGATGCTTTCGATTCCAAAATCGCATATCCAAATGAAGGTCATATCAAATATGAAGTCGGTAGTGATGGTCTCTGTGTTATAATTGTTGACAGTGACAGTTTAAAAGCTAAAGTTGTGGATTTCGTGCAATCACAAGGTGCCATCAGTAATGATAATTTAGGAAATGATGGAAATGATGATATCAAAGAAGAAGAGGAGGAAGAGGAAGAAGAGCGTGATAACGTCAAAAGACGTAAATAGATCACTTTATAAAACATCTGAGTTGTAGCTTTAATTATCAAAAACGTTATTAATTTTTAACTGTATTGCTTACATCATCCACACACTCAAATTTATTGTTGACATTTATTTCATACTTAATATCATTAAATGTCAACACATAGACGGACGACAACGCCGATATTTTCATCTGAAAAGGTGGAGGTTCCACCAATGATGCCTCTTAATACAGAGGAACCTACACCTATTTCCCCTAAACATTCCACTTATACATCAACAACTTTACCTGCCTCAGATCGTCCAAGATTTATTTTATTAATTATATTATACTTAATCCAGGGGATCCCAATAGGATTGGCATTTGGTGCAGTTCCATTTCTTCTTAAATCAAATGACTTATCATATTCACAAGTTGGTTTATTCTCTTTAGCAACATACCCATATTCATTTAAAATCCTTTGGTCCCCAATTGTGGATTCAATATACTCTAAAACAATTGGGAAACGTAGATCTTGGATTCTACCAATTCAATGCATATCTGGAATCTCCCTTATTTATCTTGGTAGTAGAATTGATTCTTGGATGGAAAATGATCATGCAATTCTATCAAATTTATCAATATTGACTTATACTTTCTTATTCTTAATTTTATTATGTGCAACTCAAGACATTGCTGTTGATGGTTGGGCATTGACAATTTTATCAAAGGGGGCATTGAGTTTTGCCTCAACTGCACAAACAGTTGGTTTAAATACAGGATATTTTATTTCTTTTACTGTTTTCCTAGCTTTTAATTCAAGTGATTTTGCCAATAAATATTTTAGGACTATCCCATCTGATATCCCATTGATTTCATTGGGTCAATACATGAAATTAAGTGGATTTCTTTGCCTTATTGTTACTTTAGTTGTTGGTCTTTTAGTTCCGGAAAACCCACCACATCTTATTGATTATGATGAAAAAGTTGATGATGAACCTGATACAGTTATGGAAGTATACAAAAAAATGCTTTCTGTTATGAAGTTACCAGCTGTTAAGACATTTATTATTTTACACTTAATTTGTAAAATTGGATTTCAAGTTAATGAAGGTGCAACTAATTTGAAATTATTGGATTTAGGTCTCAAAAGAGAAGATCTAGCCATTACTGTATTAATTGATTTTCCTTTTGAAATAATATTTGGGTATTATGTTGCTAAATGGTCAAATAGTGAATCCCCTCTATTACCATGGCAATATGGTTATATGGGACGTATTATTGCTGCTATCTTAGGTCAATTATTAGTTGAATTTTTTCCAACATCAGGTGAAATTGGTAGAACTTATTTCTTCTTTGTGATATTACAGCATTTATTAACATCATTCATGTCAACAGTTCAATTTGTTTCAATTACATCATTCCATACTCAAATTGCGGATGTTAATATTGGTGGAACATATATGACCTTATTAAATACAGTATCAAATCTAGGTGGTACATGGCCGAAATTAGTTGCATTTTGGTTAATTGATAAATTATCAGATTCAATTTGTGTACCAAATGCTGAAATTACCTCATCAATGTCCAAAAATGATATTGTTTCATTAGCAAAGGATGCCTCGAACGCATTTAAACCACAGCCATATTATCATTGTTATGAACATGAGCTGAAACAAGCTTGTCATGTAGCAGATGGACAATGTGTTGTTGTAAAAGATGGATATACATATACTAATACTATATGTATGATAATTGGGATATGGCTGTCTTATGGCTGGATTAACCGCACTGTTGCACAATTGCAAAACTTAAGGAAAGCCGCATGGCGTGTTCCAGGAAAGAACACATTACCTTTATAAATATATAAAGTCTTCTACTGAGAATCTATTACGTAATCTGACTTTTCGGATATGGGTACCAACATATCCGGACTTTTTATAATTTAACTAAACTAAATTTTCCACTATCTGAGTTTAGTCATACATCCTCAATTGCCACTGTCTTCTTATTTTACAATATATAATTACCATGTCTTTAAATTCAGAGGATATGGATAAATTTGAGATAAACAAAAATGATGGTGGGGATATACAACCCGTCATCAATCAGGATACCACACATAATGTTGAAGATAACATAAAACCTGAAATTGAAAAGAAGCAAAGAAGGCCAAGCAACACGAGCAGGAGTCAGATTGTTATGGGATCTGGTGTGAGGCGGAAATCAAATACTGGTAGAATGTTGGATGTATTTGATTTAGAATCAATAGATTCATCAATTGATAACGATGGTGCATCATTACCTGAACTTTCTGGATTGAAACCTCAAAAGGTTGGAACAAACAGCACAGTCCTAAGTAAGAAACTTACACATTCAAATACACTGGTTTCGAAGCTGGTATCCATTAAATACGAGGATTCCCAATTAGTCCCTGTATCAAGGAGAAGAGGACTTTTTGCCAAGTGGACAGTAATACCTGAATATAAAGATGCAAGGGAGTTACCTGATAAATTACGAGATTTTATTGTCTTTATTGTTGCATTTTGTGCAATGCTTGGTCCAATGGGTACATCAATCTTACTTCCAGCTGAAGATAATGCAGTTGCAGATTTGAATACAACAGTTACAATTTTTAATGTTGCCATTGGTATTTATTTAGTGACTTTAGGTGTTGTTCCATTGTGGTGGTCGAATTTTAGTGAACGACATGGAAGGAGATCAATATATATTATCTCATTTGCAATGTATTTATGTTTTACAATTGGGTGTGCATTATCAACTTCAATTAATATGCTTATTGGATTTAGAGTTTTGAGTGGTGGTTGTGCCGCTTCTGTTCAATCTGTTGGCGCAGGGACAATTGGTGACCTTTACCCAATGACAAAGAGAGGATCTGCAATGGGGATCTTTTACTTAGGTCCATTATGTGGCCCATTATTATCACCAATTATTGGTGGCGCAATTACATCAAATAAAAGTTTGGGTTGGAGAGCTACACAATGGTTTCTTGTTATTTTAAGTGGTGTTTGTCTTATTATGATTATATTTTTATTGCCCGAAACTCTTAGACTTCAAGAAAATAAAGAGGCAATCAGACAAATTTTAAGGGATCGTCGTCGTCAACATATTGTTAAAGATAATGAAAAGGCAGATCTTGAAAAGCAAAATGAAGTGAATAAATCATTAAAAAATGATAATTCTTATGATCTTTCTGTTAATCCTAATGAAGGATTAAGTTCCTATGATTCCGTTAAAGAATCTTTAGGTTCAAACATTTCGTCAAATATCTCCAATGAAAATACCGATTTTGCTGAATTGCATGTAAGTAAAGCTTTCGAAAGAGATGAAGATGTTATTATTGATGACGAAGAAGAGGATGAAGAATTAGATAACATGACTATGATGTTAACGAGGCTATCAACAAATCATTCTATTATTGATGAAGATGATGAACCACCTGTTGTTGGTGATATGGTTCAAATATCAAAAGTTCCAACTAAAACAAATGAAAGAATTCTGAAAAGAAGGATAACTAATGCCAATGACCCAGAATTTCGTAAAAAGAAAATAGAAAAGAATCTTCTAACTTTAGAAAGTTTGAAAAAGGAGGGTATCTGGGCTCAATTTAAATACATTTGCAAAATTTATGGGTATGGACCATTAAAGGCATTTGTATTTTTGAGATATCCGCCTGTATTTTTATCAATTGCATACGCTGGTCCTTGTTTTGCTGCATTATATGTTTGTAATATGACATTAACATTTGCATATTCAAGGCCACCATATAATTTTGGGCCATTATTAGTTGGTTTGGTTTATATTCCAAACTCCATTACATATTTTATTGCATCAATTTGGGGTGGGAAATTTAATGATTATTTATTGAAGAAGAAAATTGCAAAATATGGAGTTATTGCACCAGAAGCAAGATTTGGAATTAACGTTTACGTTGCAGCAGCATTTATACCATGTTCCTTATTAATTATTGGTTGGTGTTTAAATTTCCATAAGCATTGGGTTACACCATTGATAGGTACATCCTTATTTGGGTTTGCACAAATGATTGTTATTGGGGTCACAATGACATATTTAGCAGATTGTTTACCTGGCAAAGGTGCAACAGGTATTGCATTAAATAATTTTATTAGACAAATAATGGCAGCTGCAGTTTCATTTGTTACAGAGCCATTAATTAAGGCAATTGGGATTGGTGTGTTATTCAGTATTTGTGCTGGTATTTGTGCTGTTTTAAGTATTTTAATTTACTTAATTGTAAGAAACGGTGATAGATGGAGAGAGGAATATGATTTAGAAAATTTATATGATATATTTGAATCATAAATTTTGTATATCTTTTTTGATTTAATTAGTAATATATATACACACTTAAATTAGTGCGTCTAATGATTATGATAATAAGTATGATGATTTATTTAAAAAAATTGTAAAATGAAATTGCTATACTAAAAAAAAGTTGATTAAGAATAAAGAGTAAAAAGTATGAAAGCTAATTCTACTTATCAATCAATGGCAAATATATATATATATATATATATATATATCTCTGTGTTTTAGGAAGAAATAAAACGTGTGAATGATATGTTTATCAAATTTCAAAAGAGAAAAATTAAGATGACATAGAAAATGATAAAGACAAAGTGAAACAGTTATTTATCTTTAAAAATAACAACTCCGTCTTTCACTTTAATTGATATTTTAGCTCGAAAAACATTAATAACACCAATGCCTTCAACGTAAGTTTCTGTAGGGTGCAATTTGTAAATAACTTCAACATTTTCAATTGATCCACTTTCGTTATATTTGTACTCAAGTTGAGGAGTGTTTACCCCCCTGACACCTAAAGCTTTAAAGATTACACCAATGTTATTGGAATATGGTATATTTGTAATTACCATATCATTACTAACTGTTGAGACTGAGGAAAGTGATGAAGACGTTGAAGAATGTCTTAATTGAAAGAGAGTTGAATCTGTTTGTGATTGTATACCAATAACCCTTGACATTTTCCGCTCGTAAATACAATCCATGTTGACCTTCATGCATACGTTACATTTTGGATAATTCCCATTACATTTCTTTTTCCTGATTCTACAAGTTATGCAGGATACATTGGATCTTAATGGTCTCTTTTTGGTTTTAGTGTTTACTCCGACTTCAGAATAATGTAGTTGTGGTAACGGTGATGGAGCTCTTGGATTTAATAAGCCAATGGGAAATGTTGATTGCCTTAGATTTAAATTTGAATTTTCCACCGTGGCAGTAATTTGTTTATTATTTAATCGATGTTTGGACTTCGAATGGGGGTAATAATGGCAAGTTTTATTATTCTTTAAGTTTTTATTCTTAGTCTGTGACATTTATGATAATTAGTGAAATTTTTACAATAATCTGTATGATGATTTTCAATGTTAGTTGCTCTGTATACTCTTTTTTTAAGTATGGACTTGATGAAATAGATGAAATGTATAAGGTGCGGGCGTTTAGAAAATGAAAGTAGCACTTGAAGAATGTATTTAGTTTACATTCTGGTAACCAGAAATTTTAAGTAAGTCGCCATAAGTAAAAACTAAGGAAGGAGGGGGGATAGAGGGTTTTATAAATTGGTCACATATCACACCGTGGCTTGTAATTATCATTTATTGACTATAGGGCGATTTTTTTTCGGTGTTTTAGTGAAAAGGTGTCAGGAGAGGAAGAAAAAAGCCTGGTTTGAATTGGACCCTTATTGTTAATTTAAAAGTGGTTTGGTTTAATTCTTCTTCAATGACGGAGGCGGTAACGAAATGTGATTGTCTGTTGACTTTGACTTCGTATTAGAGCCATCGATTGATCTACTTATTTCACTTTGTTCCTTCATGTAATCGGTGATAAGCGCATTATTTGACATATGTGACTTGGCCTTTTTCGTCCTTGTGGACGACTGAACAACTTCGGTCAAAGCCTTGAGAGAATCAGTTGATTCGTTCTCATTAAAGTATGGTGCATGCACTGAACTGGCAACTTTCAGATACTGCGGAGGTTGTTCTAAAGGTTTTATAGATGAAACATATTCTTCTCCTGCATGATCATCATCTTGTAGATGATTGTTAATTCTATACTTTTCAGGTATACGATGCAACAATCCATAACCAATATCACATCCAAGTAGTCCCCTACCACCCCAATCTTCCCTAATCATAACTCTAACAGGTCTAACACAATCCGCCTCATAATTATATATATAAAGAATTAACTCCAATGGTTTATTGTTATTCTTTACATACTGACTCTGGATGACTCTGGATAGTAATTCTTCACCTCCTGTTGCCAATAACCCATCTTCACATTGTAGAATATATTCATCGGGCATGATCCCGGCACTGTAAGCCGGCGAATTTGGCTGGACTGTCAACACATGCCAAACATACTGGGATGAATTTAATGGTGTCAATTGTACAGATACAGCTAAACCTCCATTTTGATGAAATTGTGTTGATTTGACTACAATTTCCCTTTCAACATTCCCCTTTGCTGAATAAATTAAAAGTGTTATATCGTTATTTGAAACATTAACTTCATGATCCATAAAATTGATCCAATTCTGCATACTCACAGTCCCTGTCTGTGTGTTTATTTCTAAATAATTGGTGATGTCCACCCCATTGCATCCAATAATGTAATCAAAGAAAGCTTCCACATCAAGTGGGCACTTTTCCTTCTTGTTGAGAATCCTCAATCCCATACGAGAGTCATTTGATTCGGCAACACCGTTTAAAGTAGAAACCAATTTCTTCGCTAGTCCAAACATTCAGTTGTTGATTTATACACACAAAAGGAAATGGAAAGAGAGGAATGAGAAAAATTCAATTGTATACAACATAAAGTAAAAAACACAATTTCCCATAAAAGTCACCAAATAAAAGTCATTTTTACACTTTTACACTTTAAAATATTTCCACTAAACAAGTACTTTTCACGTAGAGGCTTTAAAATGGTGAATTTCCCTTGGGAAAAGCTTTAAAATAATTCAAACTCATCAATTTTAAACTTTTTTGATTCCCTTTTTCTCTCATAATTTCATTTTACAACTTCTGCATTTCATTTCAATTATAAAACCTTAACATTTAAGCCTTTTAAATCTATTTTGATCCCATATCATTTCTAACAAAGATCAAATGTGAAATAATTTTTACCTAAATTTTTCACCGTTTTAAACTTGTAGATTTGGCTTATTTATGCAAAGAGGTCGTCATTTCATGACTAAAATTCTCTCTGTTGATTCCAAATCCATTACATTCGATGCTAAGGGAGTGGCCCACTTTGCAGATATTGAGACAAAGCATTCTTTAGAGGAAGCTGCAGCTTTATTAAATGATTCTCAAGTTGTAGCATTCCCAACTGAAACTGTTTATGGTTTAGGTGCTTCTTCACTTTCAACTGAAGCTGTAAAAAGAATATATGCTGCTAAAAACAGACCAGCGGATAATCCATTAATCACACATGTTTCATCAGTAGAAATGATTAAAGATATTTTAAAGACAAATGTTCCTGATATATATAATCCATTAATTGAAAAGTTCTGGCCAGGTCCATTAACAATTATATTACCAATTCCAAAAGATTCCCCCTTATCTTCATTAGTTACAGCAGGACAAGATACATTTGCAGTTAGATTACCTGAACATCCAATTGCTAGGGCATTAATTTCAATTTCAAATTTACCATTAGCTGCACCATCAGCAAATGCATCAACAAAACCATCACCAACATTAGCAAGTCATGTAAATTTTGATTTACAAGGAAAAATCCCATTAATTTTAGATGGTGGAGCATGTAATGTTGGTTTAGAAAGTACAGTTGTTGATGGGACTGTTAATCCACCAATGTTGTTAAGGCCAGGTGGAATTTCATTGGAAAAGATTCAAAATATTGGTGGTGAATGGACTAATATTGTATTAGGTAAAAAAACTGCAGGTCAATATGAAAAGGTTAAAACCCCTGGTATGAAATATAAACATTATTCACCATCTGCAAAAGTTATTGTATATGAGAATTCTAATAATGGAACAAGGGAAATTTTAAAATATTTACAAACAAATAAGAATGGAGGGAAAATAGCTATATTAAAGACTAAAAATTGGGAAATTGAACAATTTAAAAATAATTCAAATATAATTATTATTGATTTAGGTAAAACTGGTGATGATATTCAAAGAAATTTATTTGCTGCACTTCGATATGCTGATTCAATTGGTGTTGAAACAATATTAGTTGAAGGTGTTGGAGAAGAAATGGAAGGTTTGGCTATTATGAATAGACTTACAAAAGCTGCATCAAAAATCATTGATTGTAATATATAGAAAATAAAAAACAATACAAAATGTCATTTAAATACTATAAAGTATTTTTTTGTGTACCGTTAACTGATCTACAATTCATCACGAACATTTTCTTCAGCTTCTTCAAGAGCTAAACCATCAATACCATTTGAACCCTTATCCTTAATAAATTCAACAAAATCTTCAAGAGTTCTTGAACCTTCATAATAAACTGGTGCATCACCATTTCCTGGGAATAAAACAATAGTTGGGTAACCCTCAATTTCAACACCTTCAATATCATTAAGAGTATGATCTAAATCAGCAACAATAACATTATCAGTTGATTTGTAAAGGTCAGCTAATTCTTCAAAGATTGGAGCCAATCTCTTACAATGGCCACACCATGGAGCATAATATTTAACAAGGACATCCTTATCAGACTTAACAATAGATTCATGAGCCTTACCAACCAATTTATAAACAGAGTTTTCTTGAATTTCAGGGATTGGTTCAGACTTAACAATTGGTTCAATTTCACCAGCCTTATATTGTTGAACAAATTGGGTGATGGCATTATTATCCAATGGAGTTTCTTGGGAGATACCATATTTCTTATTAGCATCAAGATCGTGAATGACAAACAATGGGAATTCTTCCTTCATGTTTAAGTTAGACGCATGTTGACCATATTGGGAACCATCAAGACCAACAAAGTTAATTTCACCTCTGTATTTCTTACCTAATTTGGTCATGATTGGAACAACAGCTTCTCTTTCTTCTGGGGTTGAATAAAAGTAATAACCTAATGGTAATGCAGATGTCATGTAAGATTGGTAAGTACCACCATTGATTTCACCGAATAAAGGCTTTGTTTCAATTTCAAGGAAATCAATCAAATGAGTTTCATCTAATTCTTCACCAGAATAAACAGAAGCATCTTCTAATTCTTCACCAGCTCTGAAAACAATGTAAGCAGGCTTTGAAGATTTTGAATATTTTTGAACATATTCATCAGCAGATGTTGAAAAAAAGTTGAAATCTTCTCTGAATCTGTTGGCCAAATCATAATATATAGCATTTGCATCAGATTCTTCAGTACCTTGAGGTAAAACTTGTAAAACGATGACATCATTTGATTCCTTAATTGAATCATCCAAATCAACGGATTTTTCAACAACTTGAACAGCAGGTAAAGTCATCTTGATCATATAACTGGTGATGGCA
This sequence comes from Saturnispora mendoncae, assembly GCA_030564545.1. Lineage (NCBI taxonomy): Eukaryota > Fungi > Ascomycota > Pichiomycetes > Pichiales > Pichiaceae > Saturnispora > Saturnispora mendoncae. Next base: position 50,831 of record JAJLVT010000114.1, read on the forward strand.
TCGGCTTGTCTTTGTCCTTGGTAGTCAGCAGGAGCTTCGGTTTCCCCCTTAAATACTTTCAAAGATGGGTAACCTCTAATGTCGAATTTCTGACAAAGATCAGCTTCTTCAGTACAGTCAATTTGTGCCAATTTGATATTGTCGTGTTTCCCAACAAGAGAATCAGCAGCAGCAGCAAATTCTGGACCAAGCTTCTTACAGTGGCCACACCAAGGGGCAAAGAATTCAGCAAGGACGTATGGGTTTTCAGCAATGAAGGCGTCGAAGGTTTCCTCTGAGAGTTTGACAACAGCAGAATCTTCGCTGGCAATTGCAGAGAGATCGTCAGCCATGGCCATTGCGGCGTTGGAAGCGGCGAGAAGTGCAAGAATGGCTCTATTTGTAAACTTCATTGGGGGCTTTTTGAAAGAAAACAAATTGGAAAACAAAGTGGAATCGAAGACATGATTTATTATTTGCCACTTGTCAATTATTAATAATTAAAATATTGAAAATGCCGGCTTACGTCATCTTACGTAATATGCCAAATTGACATTTCTTCCTTCTTATCAAATCAAATTAAAATGCACTGGCAATTGAAAGTTTTAATAGCATTGGCAGCAGAGAATGAGGGTGGTGGTGGTCTTGATTTGGAAGATGTTCCACAGCTGTACAGGGATTACATCAGAATAGTAGGAGAGTTACCAGGTGTTTTGGGACATACAAGGACAATTGACCCGCAAGAAGTAATGGATCTGTTTCTTCAATTGACACCAAATATTAACCGGCAAATGGTGGAGGATATTATCAACGGGCATTTATTTTTGGAAAAGTTGATTGTTTTTAATAAACCACTTGTTAGTTTGACTTACTTAAGAGAAGTTAAGGACTCCGAGTTAAAGTCCAAGTTATCACCTTTAATTGAGAATTCTTCAAGTAAATTCCAAGATTGGGGGTGGGGTGTAAATATTCAAACATCCACCCAGGCAAGAACTCTCCTTAGGGAGAATTTATTGAAATTGTTACCACCCGATATTTACATTGGGACTGATAGACTCCAATCACTAGTTTATGATGGTTTAAAGTATCAAACAATTGCTTTACCATCTCTGGATAATGAAACTAATTTATTACATGGGAATTTAGCCATGCCAAATCTGCCTTCTAAATTGAAATTAACTTTAAATCAGAGTAAGGATGAAGTTTGGTTTATCAAGTATTCACCAAATGGGAAATATTTAGCTGCCGCTTCCAAAGATAGTAAAGTGATCATTTATGATGCTGAAGATGATTACTCTGTTATTACAACTTTACTTAATCATACATCTGCTGTAACTTATTTAACTTGGTCATTGGATTCTCAAATTTTACTCTCCTTATCTTTTGATCAATCAGTTAGTCTTTGGTCTGTTACTGATGATTCAATATTCTGCACAATTGATAAAGACACATTGTTTGATTACCCAGTGAGATATACATGTGCACAATTCATTGAAAATGATCGTAATGATATTGGAAATTATAAATTCGTTTTAGCTTCATCTGATGGTAAATTAATAATTATAAAGGCTAATTCATATAAAGTCAATATTATCCAACAGTATAAACCAAAGGATACAATTCCACCCCAAATTCATGATCTGGCTATATTAAATGATAAAATTTGGACAATTCAACCAAATAATACTGATTTACTTTGTTATTCAATGCCTGATTTAGAATTAACCTCAATAACTGCTTTACCGGCAACTCCAACATCAGTTATATCCTTACCTGATTCATCATATCTATTATTGAATTTCAAATCTCATTCAGCAATTCTAATGAATGTAGATTCTCAATCAGTTGGTTCTCCATACCCTGAAACTTTGTTTAGGTTACCACCATCTGCAAGTACACCATTCATTGTAAGGGGGTGCATTGGATATAGTACAACAAATAGTACAGAACCTGCTTTAGTATTAAGTGGTTCAAAAACTGGGCAAGTTTGGATTTGGGGTGCAAATGGTAATATAATAACTGTTGTTAAAGGACATGATAAATTAGTTAATTGTCTTACTTGGAGACCGGGAAAAATTGAATGGGCAAGTGCCAGTGATGATCATAAAGTTTGTATTTGGAGTAGGGATTAAATAAAATTTAGTTATCTGGTATTAACCACCAAACAAATAGTAATACAATGTATGAAACTGATAAACCTGATAATTTTTCCAGGATTGAATGGTATTTTATCCCAGTCATATATAACATCATCAATGAAATACAAACAATTGAAATTAATAAAACTGATGGGTTCTTCGATATTGATTTATCCTTTGTTATATTATGAAATTCTTGTTTGATTTGTTGAAAATCATAAAGTGATAATAATTCCGTAACAAGAACACAGATAGACAGTGTCATTAAAAACACATGTCCACTAGGGTCATGTCCACCTTCCCATATCCCCTTAGCTTTTCTACATTCCAATGATGAAATCACCTTGGAAACATGATAATTATTCTCCAATGACTTTTCAAAAAGATTATTTACTTGAATAGGTAATGTCACAGGGGTTTCTAAACGACATTCTCCACCTGTCCAAACAAATATTCTATCCATCAGAGGCATTCCATTAAGCCATTGAGTAAATAAAAACCAAAATAAAGTAATCAATCCAAATCTATAAAGGGACCGCCTTTCAAATTTTGGGGATTTCATTAAAACAGCAACGTAAGCTAATGTTGTCCAAAACCAACCCTTTTTAACAAACCACGTATTTATTAAATTACCTCTTGATGTGTAATAATTATGAATCACTTCATCTGGTGACACCCAAGACGAAATTTGAGCCAACAAAAGCACTGTTGGTATAATAAATAAAACACTCAACTGAATTGTTGTTAATTTCATGGGAAATTGCATGGAATAGTAATTATATATTTGAATATTGAAAAGAAACGTATATCAAGAAATTTTATCTGTCAATTTAAAGTTAATACCCAAAATGACCAATATGGACATTGCTGCCTGGGCAATGGTAGCCATTGGTGCAGAGCCTTATTTGGTGTCGGCATTGGGGACTTATACTCCTTTGTTACTAGAACAATTAGCCAGAAACAACGGGGTTTCTGCTACTGATCATTTAACTCCGTGTACTCCACAGGAAGGGGATCCATTGGGTCCAGTACCGCCCCCAGAGCATATGGCATGTGTATTACCTGTCATGGGTGGGAAATTCTACATTGACACCGCATCTTATGCGTTATACACCTTTTCATTTGCAGTGTTATTCCAAACGATTTGTGTTATGACAATGTCTGGGATTGCTGACAACAGTAATAAGAAGAAGACCCTTCTTGTTTTATTTGGGGTTATTGGAGGGTTATCTACTTCAATGTTTGTCTTTGTTGGGGTTCATAATTACTACTTGGCTAGTATATTGGCTATTATTGGTAATTGCTGTTTTGGAGTTATAAACGTGCTTATTAATTCATACATGATTTTACTTATTAACAATTATCAAAATGGTGATGATGAGGAAACCCCTCTAGTTGAAGGTGATAATGATGAAGAGATATTGGGTAAAATAGGGTCTAAAATTAGCGGTATTGGTACTTCATCTGGGTATTCATCAGCATTGGTTGTTCAACTTTCTTCCCTATTTGGCTTAATTTCTTTAAAGGCAAGGGGTGATGATGTGATATTAAGTACAAAAATAGTCATTTCTTGTGTTGGTTTATGGTGGTTATTCTGGCAATTCCCAATTATGAAATACTTAAAAAGCTTCAATACTGTCTCTACTAATGAAGATGGTGATCAGGCTAACATCATGACATACAGACAAATGATAAAAAAGGGTTATCATGATATCTATCATGCTATTGTAAGTGTTGGAGAACTTAAACATGTTTATTTTTATCTTTTGGGTTGGTTTGTCCTAGCAGATTCGATTTCAACTATAAATTCAACAGCAATGTTATTTGCAAAGACAACATTAAATATGCCAATGGTTTCAATTGGGGTAATGGGAGTTTTAGTAATGGTTTCAGCTATTTCAGGATCAATTATAATTCCTAGGTTTATAATTGCTAGACATAAATGGGATTTACAACATGTTTTAATTGGAATCATCCTTTGGTGTTTAATGGTTCCAATATATGGGATTTTCTTTTTACGTCATGCATGGGAAATTTATATTTTAGGGGTTTGGTATGGGATTGGACTTGGTGGATTAAGCACTGTTTCAAGAAGTATCTATTCATTGATTATACCAAAGGGTAAAGCAAATGTATTTTTTTCCATATTCTCATTGACCGATAAAGGCTCATCAATTGTAGGGCCTTTTATTGTTGGTATGGTGATTGATATTTTACATGATTTAAGAATGGCATTTTGGATTTTAGCTGGCTTATTGATTTTAAGTTTGCCAATAATTGGAATTAAGTTCAATTTACACGAAGCTAGGGCGCATGCCGCAACATTTGTATGAATTTGTAAAAATTTTGGCTTTATTGTATTGATGGTTTGATAAATCATTTGAAAATCATGTGCAAGAATATTTACTTTCTTTTTTTAAGAGATTTTGGAAGATGAAATAAAGGGAGGGTTGAATAAATCAATATTATATGAAACTTAAGGAAAGTTACAATGTTCCTTTTGATTACGGATATTAAGGGGGATAATTTCGGTCATTTCCTGGAGTTTTCAACTTCCCAACAACAATTTTACATGACAGTAATAAGCCAATCACCTGTTATGTTTTGGTAAACTGCGCGAGAAATAGGGATATCTATGATGTATATGTATTGCATGAAAGATAAACAGTGATAAAAACCTTGCTACATGGTTAGAGGAAGTATTATTTTACATTGAATATTATATTGACATTAAGTCAATGGCAAATGTTCCTAAGGCTTAACGTTTTGATTATACGCTATTTATATTGTTTTTTTAAAAATTACGAATGTTATGACAAAAATTACGCCCACCTGAACTCCCATTTTTGCTCCTTACGAAAATATTTTTAACAACAATTTTGGGGAGCGAAATAGTAAAAGTGTCTAAAAAAAATTAAAATAGCCCATCCAGGACTCCCATTATAATAAATTACAATAAACTAATGGCCGTTTGTAATGATTCACCTGATTCATTGTTAATTTTCAATTATTAAAAAACAAATGAGTGAATATTATTTGGGGAAAAATGTGATTTGAATTATTTTACGAATACAATCAGAAATTGCTAGTTGAATGAAATGTAAATATTTACTTGAATTAAATATTGAAGGAGTGAATATATTTAGAAGTGGCCGGTTTAGGGATTGACAAACCCTGTAAAATAATTAGGAGCAGCATGTTGAAGTTGCTCCCTTATAGGCTGAAAGTAGTTTAGAGACGGGGGATTCTTTTTAGTTGGTGGTAGTAGTCGTGGTTTCTGTGATGTTTACAAATATATGTTTTGGAATACCAATTTTCTCTGTTTTTAAAGTAAATATTATAAGAGATACGTTTAAAATCAAAAGCTTGCGCCCAGAAACGGGGAAGGTGGATTTTATTTGTTATGGAATCCAAAACTTACTGATCGGTGGGTGTTTGATCTGTTTTCGGTAGTAGATGGCAAAACTGTTGATGGGTTGCTTTCCGTTGCTCCCGCCCTATAGCAACCTGCAATGTGAAAATGAGGGTGTCTGTTTCTAAGTAGGGGAGATCAGAATATGCAGACTGAGGAAATTTAAAAAAATATTATTTGTTGGGGAGTACATTTAAGTTGATTATTTTAACAATCCCGCGATTGGAACCCTCGTGTTTTTGGGTGGGCCTACCACGGGAGTGAAAATGCTTAAGTCGTATAAATACTTTGCAATTCCTTGTTGCTTTACCCCTATGTTCAAATTTACGCAAACCTTTCCTATCGTTTATTTTTACTCATCATGAACTGGCTTCAATCTTTAATGAATCCTGTTCTGTTGACTTTGATTTCGGGTACCTTAGGTGCCAGGAATGTTTGGTCTCAATCTTCCAACGGTAATGGTTGTTCTATTGTTGCTGAAGCAACACAAACTGGGTTTGCTGCTACTTTTTATGATTACCCACAAGCAGAATTGATTAGATTCAACAGTGATAATTATGTTGGTAATAGATACACCACTGATTTAAGTGTTGTTACTAGTGCTTTAGGTGTTACTGAACCAAATTTCTCATTTGCTACGAATTTTGATTCACACACTCTTTATGGTCTTGATGTTAATCTTTACAATGTTCTTATTCAATATACTGGTTATTTCTATGCTAAGGAAACCGGTTTATACAGAGTTTCCGTTAATGAAATGAATGATGGTGCTTTCCTTTGGCTTGGTTCCAATGCTGGGTTTGATTGTTGTAAACAAACTATCCCAGAACAATCATATGATGATGTTTTACTTGGTGTTAGAAATGATGGTAGTCATTTCTCTTATGTCTTTTTACAAGAAGGTGTTTTCTATCCAATGAGAGTTGTTTACATCAACATTTATTTTGGGGCCGTTATGCAATTCCAAATCATGACTCCATCTGGTAATATTATCTCAAATTTCGAAGATTCTGTTTTCAACTTCGAAAAGGATGATATACGTGCCTGTGCAACTATTGATGCTTCTAATACCCTTGAAGTTTCAACAGTTTATAGTTTCCTCCCAACTGATGCCGCTACAACTGAAATTATTTACACTGACTCTGTTACTTATGCTAATAATGGTGTTGCTTCCACATACATGGTTGAATATGTAAACATTCCATCACCAACTGACACTATTACCGTTACAAGCCATGGTGATCAAGAACGAGTCTACACAACAACCGTTGTTACAAGAGAAGACTTCGAATTCCACGCAACTGTTGAAGTTATTATCGAATTAGCTGATGGAACAGCAACTACTACCACTCAAGAAACTATTACTAGTCAAAACACCTTTACAGAGACTGGTAATGGTTGTGCATTTGCCTATCCTTTTGCTGCTACTACGACAGGTTTCTCTGCAAGGTTCTTTGAATTCAATGGTAACTATCACAATAGTAACTATTACGGTAATAGTTATACATCCGAAAGCACCATTGCCCAAACTAATGGTATCTTTGATCCAAATTTTTCAGTCCATGCTTATGCATTACAAACTCAATCAATTTATGGCGTGGGTTTTAAAACTTGGTCTGGTTATGTTTTAGAATTGACTGGTTATTTCAAGGCGGATGAAAGTGGGATTTACACTTTTACCATTAAGAATGTTGATGATGGTGCTATGGTTTGGTTAGGTAACCAAATGGCATTTGATTGTTGTGCACGTGGAATTCCATTTGATTCACAAGATGGGGCTTTACTTTTCACTGACAATTATCATGTTTTATCTGGTTATGCTCACTTGGACGCTGGTTATTATTACCCATTGAGAGTTGTATTGGTCAACTGGTATGGTGATTCTTCTTTAGAAATGGAAATTGTCACTGCAAACGAAAGATTGATTACTGATGACTGGTCTGATTACATTTATCAATTCTCTGATATCCAAGATGGTGCCTGCCTTGCACAAAACCAAGGTAATTTTGAATTCAGTTACATTTATGAGGTTGAAACTACCCAAACACATGTCTCAACTAACTGGATTGATTCATTAATCGAAGTTAATGGTAAGGCAACACATCTTTTTATTGAAAGTGTACAATTCCCACAACCATCATCAACTATTGTCATTGGTACAACCACAGTTGAAGGTTACACTGGTACAACAACCTCATTCAGTTTTGACTCTTACTCATTTTCTGCAAACGTTATGGAAACTACTTCTCCATATGCCATTGTTTATGCAATCGAGCCAGCTAACACTGGAACTACCACTGACTCAATCACTTCTGGATACTCAACCGCTGATACTTATTACTGGACCGGTGCTGATGACTTCACTTCAACCTTTGTTTACACAACCACTGACAAGGATGGCCATTCTGTTATTGTCACTGATTCTGCCGTTGTTCACCCTGAACCACCAACTTTCACCGGTACCGGTACTGAAACCACTGCCATCACAACCGTTTCTTCATTCACCGCTATTGACACCACATCTGGTGCCACTCCATATGTGACTACCGGTACTGTTGTCATTCTTCCATCTGGTGCTACTACCGGTACTACCACTGATACAACTACTACTGGTACCACCACTGACTCAATCACTTCTGGATACTCAACCGCTGATACTTATTACTGGACCGGTGCTGATGACTTCACTTCAACCTTTGTTTACACAACCACTGACAAGGATGGCCATTCTGTTATTGTCACTGATTCTGCCGTTGTTCACCCTGAACCACCAACTTTCACCGGTACCGGTACTGAAACCACTGCCATCACAACCGTTTCTTCATTCACCGCTATTGACACCACATCTGGTGCCACTCCATATGTGACTACCGGTACTGTTGTCATTCTTCCATC
>JAJLVT010000115.1:0-36620 GCA_030564545.1 Saturnispora mendoncae
AGATAGATTAAAATTAAATTATATTAAAAATAGTAACTTTATCTCTTATGTAGATAAATCAACTAATAATGGAAAATTAGGTATATCATTAAAATTAAATATTTTATAGATATCTTATATATATATATATATATATATATATATAGTAGAATATATTATAATAATATATATATAATTAATTAATGTTATATAATATATTAATTATATTTATTAATTATATTAATTAATATAAAAATATATTTTTAATTATATAAAATATACATATAAATAAGGAAAATCATATATAAAAGGTTATAATATAATAATAAGGAAGGATTATATATATAATATAAATAGAAAATGTAAATAAAATACAAAATGGATGTTAAATAATATGTATATTAAATATATAAAACAGATAGAGACCGAATGGTTAGGTGCCTTTTTTGGGTAGAGGAATTAGTTAGTTCGATTCTAGCCTGTCTGATATTCATAATATATATATATATATATATATATAATATTATATATAATTATATATATATATATAATAGCTCTTTTAGTTTAATTGGTTAAAACATATTACTTCTAATAATATAATTAACGTTCGACTCGTTAAAGGGGTTATAATATATTAATATTTTATATTTTTATAATAGTATGTATTATAACTAGTAAAAATAGGAATTTAGTTAAATGGTATAACATCAGATTTACACTCTTAAGTTAATGGTTCAACTCCATTAGTTCCTAATAATAATAATAATAATAATAATAATAATAATAATAATAATAATATTAATAATAATAATAATAATAATAATAATATTAATAATAATATTAATAATAATATATATTAATATATATGATATATTTATATATTTATATATTTATATATTTATATATATATAAAATTATATAATAATATAAAAAATGAATTTAATAGAAATAAGAGTATGATGTTGGCTCAGATTAAGCGTTATCTAAGGACATAATACATGCGAATCGAACGTTATTAAGATATATTTTCTTAAATGAAAATATCTAAATAAAGTGGTGTAAAGGTGAGTAATGATATTGAAATGTGAACTATTGTGATATATGAAATATATATGAAAAGTATTAAATTAATTAATTAATTAAATATAATTAAAGAAGAGATTCGATGATAGTCAAGTCAATATTTGGAATAGGTAGTAGGAAAGAATAAAGAGACTTACCTAGCCAAAGATCCATAGTCAGTGATGAAAGTCATAATGACCACATTGATCTTGAATAAGGTCAATATAAAAGATGTAGTATATAATATAAAATTATATATGGCATATAATACAGCAGTAGGGAATATTAGACAATGATCTAAGGATTGATCTAGTTACTTAGAAAGATGAAGATTATAATATAAAAAATTAATATATATATTTATATAAATATTAAAAAAGAGAAAATAATAATGAAGAATATAAAATCAATATATACATATGAATAATGATGTAAATGTATATAGAAGTCTTAACCAAAATTAGTGCCAGCAGTTGCGGCTAAACTAAGGAGGCAAACGCTAATCATTATGGCTTAAAGGATCCGTAGAATGAATAAATAATAATTTATATAGAGTTATATGTGATAATAATGAAATATTATATTGAGAGATGAAATGTATGGAAAATAATAAGACAAATAAACGTGAAGATAATATTATAAATAATAACTGACATTGAGGGATGAAGGCATGAGTAGCAAAAAGGATTAGATACCCTAGTAGTTCATGCAGTAAACGATGAATACTAAAATATATAAGTGAAAACTAAGTATTCCGCCAGGAGAGTATAATTACAAAATTGAAATCCAAGACAATAGACGGTTACAGCTGTAGGCAGTGGATTGTGTTTTTTAATTCGATAATCCCCGAAAATCTTACCATTATTTGAATAATTATATATTAAATATATAATATACAAATGTTACATCGTTGTTTAAAGTCTGTGCTTTAAGGTTATGATTAACTTCATAAACAGACGAAAATCCAAATTTTTTATAAAAAAAAGAAATTAAAACTAATAAGATTAAGATTATTAGTAATAAAAGGAACTACAACAAATCCTGATGACTTTAATATAGTGGGCTAAAGACGCAATACAAAATTGATATACAAAATTAAATAAAATATTAATATATATTCGTATATATTAATAATAAAATTAAATAAGTAATAAAAATGGAATATCAAATATATGTTTAAACATATATATAATTTGAATTAATCTCTGAAATTCGAGATTATGAAAAAGGAATTGCTAGTAATCATTATTCATTAAGTAATGGTGAACCTCTTTTCTGTTTCGTACTAATTACTCATCATTCGCTTGGAGTTTATCTAAATATTAAAAATATATATATATATAGTATTTAATTCTAAAAATCTAAATATTATATGTATTATATCCTCAGTTAGATGATGACAAGTGAGAAGTTGAAATACAGTTATCGTTGAGGAATCAGCGGTGGGTGGTAATTAATAATTAATATTATATAATTCTTTATATTTATATATATATATATATATATATATAATACATAATACATAATACATAATACATAATACATAATATAAAAATAATTAATTAATTAATTAATTAAAGGTCTATAGTTTAATGGTAAAACAGTAGTCTTCAAAACTACATTTGAGAGTTCAAGTCTTTTTAGACCTGTAAAAAGAAATAAAAATTAGAAATACCTAATATATAATATAAATATTATATATCTAAAAGGGGTTATAGTATAATATAGTATAAGATATTATATAATATTATAATTTAAGTAAAAATGAAAAAGAGATAATTAATTAAATTTAATTATAGTATAAAAGAATATCAATCAATCAATCAATCAAAAATATTGAAAAATGAATATGATAGATAAGAAAAAAAGTAAAAAGAATTAAATACTAAGTAAAAATAAAATATTGGAAATGATAGCTTATAGAAAAAGACAACCATATATTAGCTTAGCAAATAGTTATTTAATAGATTCACCACAACCAAGTTCATTAAATTATTGATATAATTTAGGAAGTTTATTAGGATTATGTTTAATAATTCAAATAGCAAGTGGAATCTTCTTAGCAATGCATTATTCATCACATATAGAATTAGCATTTAACTCAGTAGAACACATAATGAGAGATGTACAATTAGGATGATTAATAAGATATATTCATGCAAATGGAGCATCATTCTTCTTTGGATGTATGTATATTCATGTAGGAAAAGCAATATATTATGGATCATATAGAAAACCAAGAGTATTAGTATGAATCATTGGAGTAATAATATTAATAGCAACAATGGCAACAGGATTTATGGGTTATTGTTTAGTGTATGGACAAATGAGTCATTGAGGTGCAACAGTAATAACTAACTTATTATCAGCAATACCATTTATAGGAAGTGATGTAGTACCATTTATATGAGGAGGTTTCTCAGTAAGTAATCCAACAATTCAACGTTTCTTTGCATTACATTACTTATTACCATTTGTATTAGCAGCTTTAGTAGTATTACATTTAATAGCATTACATGTACATGGATCATCAAACCCAATAGGAATAACAGGAAATATGGATAGATTAAGTTTCCACCCATACTTTGTATTTAAAGATTTAATTACAGTATTTGTATTCTTAATTTTATTCTGTTTCTTTGTATTCTTTTCACCAAACACATTAGGTCACCCTGATAATTATATACCAGGAAACCCAATGGTAACACCAGCTTCAATTGTACCAGAATGATATTTATTACCATTCTATGCAATATTACGTTCAATCCCAGATAAACTAGGAGGAGTAATGGCAATGTTTGGAGCTTTATTAATATTATTAGTATTACCAATAACAGATAGAAGTTTATATAGAGGATTAGCATTTAAACCTTTATCAAAATTCTTCTTCTGATTATTTATATTTAACTTTATTTTATTAGGAAATTTAGGACAATTACATGTAGAAGTACCATTTATTCAATTAGGAGTAAACTGTACTGCATTCTATTTTGCATACTTCTTAATAATTGTACCAGCAATTTCAACTTTAGAAAATATCTTATTCTATTTAGGTAGAATTAATAAATAATTAAGTAATTAATTAATTAATTAATTAATTAAGATAAGTTTTTTAATTAGAATATATATTAAATATATTAATTATATTATATAATTTATATTCTATATATATATATATATATATATATTTATATATATGTATATGATAATTTTTAGTGTTATATATTGTATTATCTTATATATTATATTTTATAAAAATATAAAGAGAAATATTAATACTTATTTATTTATTTATTTATTTATTTATTTATAAAAGAGGTATAATATATATTTATTTATTTATTTATTTATTTATAATATTAAAGAGGTATTTTATATATATATATAATATATACAAGAGGAAGGAGGAAGGCATTATGAAAAAAGTAATAATAAGGTAAGGAGGAAAAAAAGAGAAATATTAAGACATGTTATTATTATCAATATTAGTAATAATAGTATTAACAATAGTAATGGAAAAAAGTAACGAATATAAAAAATTAAATAAAAGAGTATGTTTAATAAGTTTAATAAGTGTATTATTAATAAATTTAGGGATACAAGATGTAGAAAGTTTAATATTAGGGAAATCAATATTAAATAGTTTATTATATATAGATAGTATAAATAGTTATATGATGTTCTTAATTTTAGGAGTAGGAATAGTATATATGTTATTATTATCATGTAATATATCATCAATAAAAGTAATAGATAATTTAATTCAAGTAAAAGAATCAATAGGATTATTGATATTATTTAATATATTAGGATTAGTATTATTAATATTAGTAAATGATTTAATGGTATTATTTGTAGTAATAGAATTACAATCATATTCATTATATTTAATAACATCAGCATATAATTCATCAAGTAATAGTATAAAAAGTGGATTATATTACTTTATAGTAGGAAGTATAGGATCATTTATAATATTAGATGGTACAGTATCAATTTATGAAGAAATAGGATTAACAAATATAGAATTAATAACATTATGTATAAATTATATAAATATGTATGATATATTAATAATATTATTTGGATTATTTATAAAAGTAGGATTAGCACCATTCTATAGTTATTCAATAGTAATTTATAGTTTAGCTCCAACAATAATAACATATTATATAAGTTTAATGCCAAAATTAAGTATATTAACATTAATATTAAGTTTAGTAGGAATAATAAATTTAGTTCATTCAGATATAAGTAGTAATATAATAAACATAATAAGCTTTATAATATTATTATCAATGATAATAGGATCAATAGGTGGAGTAAATGTAATAAGAATAAAAACATTATTAGCATATAGTAGTTTATTAAATGTAAGTTATATGTTATTAGCAATAATAGGAAGTAATGGATATTCATATATAGGATATTTATTCTATATTTTACAATATTCAATAACTCATATAAATACATTTAGTATAATATTATTATTACCAGTTTATAGTAATATAAATTTATTAACAGGAGATTTAATAAAAGGAACAGGTAAAAATGAAGTAATGTTAAGTAAATATTCACCAGTAGAATATATAAGTCAATTTAGATTATTATTAAATAAAAATAGTTGATTAGCAATAGCTTTAGTAATATCATTCTTTTCATTAATAGGAATTCCACCACTAAGTGGTTTCTATGGAAAATTATTAGTATTTATAAGTGCTTTAGGTAATGGATATATATTCTTATCTATATTATTAGTAATAGCAAGTTCAATATCAGCTTATTATTATGGTAGTGTAATAAAAGAAATATGTTTCGATATCTTAAATAACTATAATGTATTTAATTATAAAGATTTATCTGTAATGAAAACAGATATGTTAGGAAAATTAGATACAGTATTCTGTGAATTAAAATCAGGAATTAATAATAATGGAAATAATATACTATATATGAATAATAATATAACATATACAATAAGTTTAATGACATTAATAATAGTATTAGTATTATTCGAATATGAAAATATAATAAGAGGAACATTCATCGTAACATTAAATATGATTTAATATGTTCCAAGATATCTTTAATTGATTTATAATAATAGTAGGAATACTAGGATTAATCTTAATAATAGTAAATTATTTATTAGTAGAAAGTAGTAAAATGGATGAAAATGTAGGTAATAGTACTGATTATATTGAAAAAAGTAATCCTTTCGAATGTGGATTTGATAGTTTTAAACAAAGTAATAACCCAGTTCCTATTCCATTTATATTAATTGCATTATTATTCTTACCATTTGATTTAGAAGTATCATCTATGTTACCTTATATTATCTCAAGTTATATAGTTGGTAACTTTGGATTAATCTTCTTCGTATTATTCTTATTAATATTAGTTATAGGATTTGTATATGAATTAGGATCAAATGCTATATCATTAATAAAATTTGTAAAACCATCTAATTCTTCTAAAGAAGATGTTTATACATATATTAATAATAACTTAAAAAAATAATAACTTATTAATTAAGTAATATTTATATTTATATTTATATTTATATTTAAAATATTTATATTTATATTTATATTTATATTTATATTTATATTTATATTTATATTTATATTTATATTTATATTTATATTTATATTTATATTTATATAAATTAACTTAACTTAATTAGAAAACATAGTATTTATATATACTATTAAGATATAATTATATAAAAGAAATATTATATATTATATAATAATATAATGATAGTATTATAATACTTATTTATAAAAATATACATATATTTATATATATATATTATATTAAAAAATAAAAATAATATTATATTGTTTGATATATGAGGGATCATATTTTCAAAAAGAGAAGAGGAACCTAGTTTAAAAGAAAAAAATATGTAGTAATAAAAAGTGAATATATATAGATATATATTAATAGAATAAGAGAGAGATCTCTTGTCATTCTGTGTATAATAAAGAATGAACAATAAAAAAATAAAAAAGATGCAAAAAGTAAGTTTATCAGCAAGTATAAACAGATGATTATTCAGTACAAATGCTAAAGATATAGCAATGTTGTACTTTATTTTCGCTTTATTTAGTGGTATATTAGGATCATTAATGTCATTAGTAATAAGATTAGAATTAGCAGCACCAGGTAACCAAATATTAGGAGGAAACAACCAATTATTTAATGTATTAGTAACAGCTCATGCAATATTAATGGTATTCTTCTTAATAATGCCTGTAACAATGGGATTCTTTGGTAGAGAAATAAAAGAAAAAGTATATAGTATATTATTTATAAAAAGAAATATATTAACTGATAATAAGAGAAGATTAAGTGATAGTAAAGAACTAGGACATTATTTAGCGGGATTAATAGAAGGAGATGGGACAATATTAGTTCAAGAGAATGCGGATAAAAGTAAAAAGTTATATAATCCAATAATAACTATAGTTTTTCATAAAAAAGATCAAGAGTTAGGAGATTATTTATGTAAAGAATTAAATCTAGGAAAAATATATGAAAAGAAAGGAAATTATGTACTTTGAACTATAACAAGAATAGAAGAGATTTATAAATTAGTATGTTTAATTAATGGAAAATTTAGAACACCAAAATATGGAGAGTTAGTAAGATTAATAAATTGAATAAATAATTATATAGAATTAAATAAAGATAGAGTTTTCGATTTAAAGAATCCTTTAAATGTATTAAATAAAAAGAGATTAGATGAAATATTAGAGAAAATAGATACTTTACCTATATTAGATATGGATAATAGTGATATAAATTCGAATAGTTGATTAAGTGGATTTACAGATGCTGATGGAAATTTTTCAATAAGTTTAAAAGCAGGAAAAAAGAATCATAAATCAAGAGTAGATTTATCTTATAGATTAGAAATACAACAAAAATCTAAAAAAGAAGTAAATAGTAGTTATGAAGGAATTATGATGAAAATAGCTTCATTATTTAATACAGGTATTTATGCAAGATCTAGAAATTTAAAAGTAGTAGATTCATTAGTATATAAAGAGTATAAATCTTATATAGTATCTGTAAATAGTTTAAGAGATTTAAAAATAGTAGATTCATATTTTACTAAATATCCTTTATTATCCGCTAAATATTTAGATTATAAAGATTGATCTTATTTATTAAATTTATATTTAAATAAAGAAACAGACAATTTATTTAAATTAGGACAAGAAATAATAAAAAATTATAATAAAACTAGAAAAATAGTACCATTAAATCATATAAAAGAAAATATTTATAAAAAATATACATAATATACTTGACTAAAATTGCCGTTATATGATGTAAATTGTATAATTATGACGCGACTATATGCTGGAAACTCCTAAAGTTTTATTTAAAAAGATATGATTTAAATTATATATATATTAGATATTAGATATAAGATATATAATATAATTATAAATAAGGTATTTTTATTAATAATAATAAAAATGTAACAATGGACAATCAGCAGGAAACCAAAATATAAAAGTAATTATAATAATTAATAATAATTATAAGTATTAGTAGGATCCTCAGAGACTATACGTGGCGAATCCTATATATTTTACGAAATATATATATATATATATTATTATTTATAAAAATATTATAAATATAAATATAAAGTAAATAGGATTAAGAGATAGTCCATATTTATTAGAAATAATAAATGAACTAGAATTATTTAGTACCATTGATGATAGGAGCAAGTGATATGAGTTTTGCAAGATTGAATAACATTTCATTCTGATTATATCCACCAGCTTTAATATGTTTATTATCAAGTGCTTTAATAGAAAATGGAGCAGGAACAGGATGAACGGTAGGTTATGCCGTTCTAAAATATTATTTGATGCAAAGAGGACCTCGTATAATATTATTAATATTATTAATATTAATAATAATTATATATATAATTAATTACTCATTTGTATTATTTTTTAATATAAAGAATTATAATATTTTAATGAATCTTAATAGTAGTTTAAATATTAATATAATGTATTTAAGAATATATTATATGATACAAAAAGTCAAAAGATTAATTAGAAGAGGTTTATTTGCCTGTTTATGTCGTTATAAACATCAGAGACTAAATATAATAGGATCTTTAATGAAATTAAGTTCAAGTATACTAGTAATACTAGGGATAAGAAAATTCTCAACATTTGAAATGTTAAAAAAAGATAATAATATAAAAATGAATAAAACACCTTTAAATTTTAATGAGTGATTAGTAGGTTTAACAGATGGAGATGGGTGTTTTAGTATTTATGTAAATAAAGAAAATAAAAAAACACAATGAGAATTTAAGATATCTCAATCTATATATAACGCTCAATTAATTTATAATTTAAAAAAAGAATTAGGTGTAGGATTAGTAAAAAAATCAGGAAGTATGATAAGTTATGTAATAAATAATAAAGAACATTTAATAAAACATATATTACCTATATTCGATTCATATCCTTTATTATCTAGCAAAGAATTTAATTATTTAAAATTTAGAGAAAGCTTATTATTATCTATGGATAATAATATATCTGAATTAGAAAAAATTAGATTAATATGTGAATTAAAAGAAAAAGAATTACCTTTAAATTATCAGGCGAGTTCCTGAAATGGAATGTCAGAATTAGATTTAAATATAACAAATATTAATAATATAATTACTAGATCTTGATTAGCTGGATTTATAGAAGCAGAAGGATCTTTTTATTTAGTAAATAAATCAAATAATCCATTAAGAATAGTTCATGGATTTGGTATAACACAAAAATTAGATAAAATAATTTTGTGTAGTATAAAAAGAATATTAAATATAAATAGTAATGTATTATTACATAGTAGTAAAAAGTTTTATAAATTAGATGTAACGAAAAGTAGTGATATAGAATTTATAATAAATTATTTTATAAAAAATGATGATAGTTGTATATTTAAAGGTATAAAGAGTTATGAATTTATAATTTGAAAAAGAAGTTATTATAAATATAAAGGTGATTCATTAAAATTATTAAAAATAAGAGAACAAATAAGAAAATTAAAAAAGAATTAATACATTAATGTTAACGAAATTAAGAATATTTTATATATTATATAATATATAAAATATATATTATCCAAGACATAGTCCAAACAATATAGAGATATATTGAAATATATAAAAAGATATCCACCATTATCAGGGATACAATCACATTCAGGTCCAAGTGTAGACCTAGCAATATTCTCATTACATTTAACTTCAATCTCATCATTATTAGGAGCTATAAACTTTATAGTAACAATATTTAATATGAGAACATTAGGAATGACAATGAGTAAATTACCATTATTCGTATGATCAGTATTATTTACAGCAATATTATTAGTAATGACATTACCTGTATTATCAGCAGGTATAACTTTATTATTAATGGATAGAAACTTTAATACATCATTCTATGAACCAGCAGGAGGGGGAGACCCAATACTTTACCAACATTTATTCTGATTCTTTGGTCAAGGGAGGCCCTTTAAGTGAAATATAAACTTAACGCAACAAACTGTATGCGGGAACGTATTTTATGATTTAATAGCTACTATTATTGTAAGTTATATATTAATATATACCGTGATAGTAAAAATGTTATTAATATGAAACAATCCGCAGGTAACCAAATTATATTGTAATTTAAAATATTTATATTATTCTATAAAAGTAGGAACCTCAGAGACTATACGTTTGTTATATATCCGTTTAATAAAAAAAGAAAATATTAATATAATTAATAATAATAATAATAATAATAATAATAATCTGTATTCTATATATAATATATGTAATACAAAAAAAAGAATACTTATAAGGAATATAAGTAGTGAAAATAAGAAAATAGAGTTAAAAAAGAGAGAATGATTAGCAGGATTAATAGATGGAGATGGATACTTTGGTTTATCAAAACAAGGGTATGGATCTTTAGAAATAATAATGGATATTAGAGATGAAAGATGTTTAAATTATATAAAAACTCTATATGGAGGATCAGTAAAATTAAGATCAGGATCAAATTCAATGAGATATAGATTACATCATAAAACAGGAATGTTAAATTTAATATTAGATGTAAATGGATTAATAAGAAATTCAATTAGATTAGAACAATTAAATAAATTATGTAAACATTATGGATTAAAATTAAAAGAACCAGGAAAATTAAGTTATAATAATGGTTGATTAGCAGGAATGTTAGATTCAGATGGAACTGTGACAATAAATAAAAGTAATAAACAATTAGAAATATCAGTATCTCATAAAAATAGAGATTTATTATTACCTTTAATAGATTTATATGGAGGAAATATTTATTTAGATGATAGTAAATTTAAATCATATAAATGATATATAAGTAGTAGAAAAGATATATTAGAAATATTAAATTATTTTAAATTAAATCCTGTACATTCATTGAAACAAAATAGATTATTTTTAATAACAAAGTATTATGAGATAAAAAATTTATCTAAAATATTAAAAAGTAAAGATTCAAAAATAGAAAATATATGATTAGGATTCTTTAAAAAATGAGATAATTATGATTATTAAATTTTATTTTATTAAATTTTATTTTATTTTATTTAAAATTAAAAACTTAAATTAAGTAATTAATAAGTATATATTATATTATATTATATATATATAAAGTTAATGAGGTATATAAAGATAGAGTCCATTAAAAAGAGATTAAGCACCCAGAAGTATATATTTTAATATTACCAGGATTTGGAATTGTATCACACGTATTAAGTACATATTCTAAAAAACCAGTATTTGGTGCTTTAGGAATGGTATATGCGATGGGATCAATAGGATTCTTAGGTTTATTAGTATGAAGCCACCACATGTATGTAGTAGGATTAGATGTAGATAGTAGAGCTTACTTTACAAGTGCTACAATGGTAATAGCCGTACCTACAGGAATAAAAATCTTTAGTTGATTAGCAACTTTATATGGAGGATCAATAAGATTCACAGTACCAATGTTATATGCAGTATCATTCGTATTTATCTTCACAGTAGGAGGATTATCAGGAGTATTATTATCAAATGCAAGTTTAGATATTGCTTTCCACGATAGAAATAAAAAATTAAAAGAGTTATATAATTTAGAAAAAGTATCTTCGGATTTATTAAAAGAAGAATTATCTTCGGATATAAAAGATTATGTTACAAAATATTTTGTAGGATTATTTGAAGGAGATGGTAGTATACAAGTAAATCATTTCAGAAAGATAAATTTACAATATAGATTAATAATAAAATTAAAATATACAAAAGAAAATTATAATATGTTACTATTAATATCAAAAGTATTAAAAGGATTGACAAGAGTAGATAAGAATAAAGAATTTGTAATTTGAGTCATGAATGATAAAAAAGAGATAATAAATTTAGTAAATAATGTATTTAATAAATATAATTTAATAACTAAAAAAAAACAATATCAATTAGCTTTTTTAAAATTATGTCTTATTAATAATAATATAGATGATTATTTTATAAATAGAAATTTAAAATATGAAAATATAATTTATGAAAATTATTCAGAAATAAAAAAAGGTATATTTATTGTAGATTTTAATTATTTAAAAAACATGAGTAATTTTAATGAATGATTAAGTGGATTTATAGAAGCAGAAGGATGTTTTAGTATACGTAAAAATAAAAAAATAAAATCTTTTTCAATTAGTCAAAATAATGAATATGTTATATTAGATTTTATTCGTACCAAATTTAATAGTATTAATAAAATAGTATTAATGAGTAATAAAAAAACTCATAATTGAGAAACTTATAATCATAAATCTTTAAGTTTAATAATAAATCATTTAGAATTATATCCTTTATTAGGGTATAAGTTTGTTAGTTATAATAAATTAAAAATAACTCTTTAATAAAATTAAAAATAACTCTTTAATAAAATTTTTTATAAGTGTCGTGTTGTCTTATCACTATTTATTTATATAATTAATTATATTATATAAATAAGGTTATATATATATGTCTAAATCTAAACTAGAATATATACTTATATATATAGCTAACGGTGAAATCTAATAAATTTATAAAAAGCTATAAATATCATTATATATATATTATATTATTAAATATATATATATAATTATTAGACAATACCGTGGTAACATATTATATAATATTATTATTAATATTATATATATATGGAACTGTAGAGACTATACGTGATAGTAGAAAATTAATTAAGTTTAATGAGTATATAAGATATAGTCCGATCCCACATGTGAATGTGGAAAAATAAAAGACTTACTTTGTAATTGGTCAAGAAATGGCCCTAGAAACATATTTAGGATTTTTTAATATGTTTTTTGAAATTGACTATATGCTGGAATCTATGTTATTAGAAATTTATTTACTATTATTATTAAAAGAGTATCTTTATAAAATAGATGAACATGTAATGTTAAATACTAGTAATAGTATTATTAATAATAGTCAAAATAATAAATTATCTGTTATAAGAAATTATACGAACATACAATCAGCAGAAAACTGTTATACTTTAAAATATGAAAGTATACTTCCAATTAGGAAGAAAGGATTCTCAGAGACTACACGTCAATTGTCTAATTTATCAAAATATAATGAAATAGGAAATAATAAAGAAGTTGATATAAAATTTTGAAAATATTTAGCTGGAGTATTAGATGGGGATGGTAATTTTGATGTAAGTATTAAATCTAATATTATAAAATTAAAAGAAATTAGAATAAAAATACATGAGAGAGATATCAGAATGATAACAAATATACAAAATAAATTACATATAGGTAGAATTCGTAAAGATAAAAACAAACCATATGTAATATATAGTATAACTAAAAAAGCTGATATGACTTATGTATTTAATAATATAAATGGTTTAATTAAATTAAAATTAAAAAATTTTAAATTAGGATGTGAATATTTAAATATAAAATTTATAGAATCTAATTATATATTAGAAGAATATGATCCATACTTCGCAGGTTTAGTTGATACAGATGGAACTATAATCTATAACTATTCAGGGAATAGAATAGAATGTAATATAGAATTACAATATAATGAATATACATCACAATTAAACTTAAATAGCGTAATACCTAACTATATGCCATATAAAACTTTAAGGACTAAAAGAATAACATCTATAAAAGATAAAGAGTATAAATCAATAGCATTTAAATTCCAGACAGTATCTGGAATGGTATATTTATATGATTATTTTTTAAAAAATAGATTATATTCAGATTTTAAATTTTATAGAGTTACAAAAATAAAAAAATTTATAGAAATAAGAGATTTAAAAAGATCTAAATCATTAATAGAATATCAAGTTTATAAAGACTTTATATTAGATTGAATACAATATAAAAATCCTCTATGGTACAAAGTACCATTTATAGATAAATTAGGTAAAGATATAGTCCACAAATAAATTAATATTATATATTATATATTATATATTATATATTATTAATAATAAGCATTTCCATTATGTATTATCATTAGGAGCTTTATTTAGTATCTTTGCAGGATATTATTACTGATCACCAATGGTAACAGGATTATATTATAACAATACATTAGCAAATATTCAATTCTGATTATTCTTCATTGGAACAAATGTAACATTCTTACCAATGCACTTCTTAGGATTACAAGGAATGCCTCGTAGAATACCAGATTATCCAGATGCTTATGCAGGATATAATATAATTTCATCATTTGGTGCTTTATTATCAATCGTATCATTATTCTACTTTGGATATGTAATGTATGACCAATTAGTAAATGGTATCGAAAATAAAGAATTAAGTACAAACTCATTATTAAAAGATCCAGATTTCTTTGAAAGTAATGAAACATTTAAATCAAATGAAATTAAATCAGAATCAATTGAATTCTTATTAAATTACCCACCAATGTTCCATACATTTAATACATTAGCAATACAATCATAATTTTAATTAATTATTATTTGTTATAAAAGTTAATTAGTTATTAAGTTCTATGTAAGAACATTAGTATATTTATATACTATATACTATATACTATATATATATATTTATTTATATTTATATATTTATATATTTATATATTTATATATTTATATATTTATATATTTATATATTTTAAATAAAAAACAGAGTATGTGTTTATATATACTATATAATATTATAAATTAATAAAGTTTATAGTATAATATAATATATGTAATATATCAAAGAAAAAGAGATATAAATATATATTTTTATTATATAAGATAAGATAAGATAAGATAAGATAAGATAAGATAAGATAAGATAAGATAAGATAAGATAAGATATATATTATATATAATAATAATAAAAGAAAAGGAAAAATTAATTTTATAAATTAATTAATTAATTATTAATTAATAATAAGTAATTTAGTTACTTGTTTAATATATAAAAGGTATATTAATAATTAAATATAAGAAATAAAAATAATTTATATATGTGAATATATAGAGAAGATAGAAATAAAATAAAATGAGTATGATCTTTATAAATTCACCATTAGAACAATTTAAAATTAATACATTTGTAGGAATGACATCACCTATAATAGATTTAAGTGTAATAAATTTAACAACATTTGCATTATATTGTGGATTAGTAATCTTATCAATAGTATTTGTATTTGGATTAGCATTAGATAGAAAATTAATAGTAGGTTCAAATTGATTAATAGCAGTAGAAGGAACAATAGATACAATAATTAACATGGTAAAAGGACAAGTAGGAGGAACTATATATGGAAGATATGTACCATTAGTATATACATTATTTGTATTTATCTTAGTAGCAAACTTAATAGGTATGATTCCATATAACTTTGCAATAACAACAAGTATAATATATATAATATCAATATCATTAAGTTTATGAATAGGTTTAACAATCTTAGGATTATATATTCATAATTTAGAATTCTTTAGCTTATTTGTACCAGTAGGAACACCATTAGCATTAGTACCATTACTAGTATTAATAGAATTATTATCATATTCAGCTAGAGCAATATCATTAGGATTAAGATTAGCAGCAAATACTTTATCAGGTCATTTATTAATGAGTATCTTAGGTAACTTAGTAAAAAACTTAATGGGAATAAGTTATATAACATTCGTATTAGGATTATTACCAGTAGCAGGAATATTTGCAATAATTATCTTAGAATTTGCTATAGCATGTATCCAAGCTTACGTATTCGCAATTTTAACATCATCTTACTTAAAAGATAGTTTATTCTTACATTAGTTTTAACTATTTAATATTAATTTATATGTTTATATAAAATATATATTTATATATTTATTTATATATTTATTTATATATTTATATATTTATTTATATATTTATTTATTTATTTATATATTTATATATTTATATATATAAAAAGGGTATAAAAGTATATAATAATATAATATGAAAAAGAGAAAAATTGAATAATTTTGTAAGAATTTAATAATAAAGATGAATTAATTTATATAAGAAGCTACTTATTGAAATGATAGAGAAAAAATATTGTGTATATATTAATATATATGATAATATTGAAATCAAAAGGAAACTGAGAGATAAGAGACCAAGAGAACTGAAACATCTAAGTATCTTGAGGAAAAGAAATAAACATAGATTCTATGAGTATTGGTGAGAGAAAATAGAGAGAGTATAAATAAGTATTACTATGTAATAAGTAGTAAGAAGATAGGAAAACTAATCCTAAGACTAAATACAATAAGTAAGCATAATAAGTACCGAAAGGGAAGAATATAAATAAGTGAAGTCGAGAGCAATTAGAGGTTAAGAGATTAGCTGATAGTGTACCTTTTGTATAATGGGTTAGCAAGTTATAATAAATAGCGAAATAGAAAAGAATTAAAATGAAAATGATACATTCAATGAATGTATATAGTTATTTGTTATAGACCCGAAAGTAGATGATCTTACCGTGTGCAGGTGGACAAGGTATATTATGTATGTATATATATAATATATTAAACGACCGAACAGGTTAATGTTGCAATATTATCTGATGACGCATGGTAAGTAGTGAAAGACAAATCTGATCTACAGATAGCTGGTTCTTTGTGAAATATATTTTAGTATAGCTTTAAGAAGTGTATTTATATGGTAAAGCAATTAATAATAATTGGGGTATTGTAATAATATTATCAATATTATTTAATCTCAGAATAGTATAAATATGAATATTAAAAGTCAGACTATTAGTGATAAGGTTGATAGTCGAAAGGGAAACAGCCCAGACATATATATAAAGTTCCAAATAGTATATTAAGTATAATTAATATTTATTAATCGTAAAACAATTATGGGATTAGTTTGACAGTAATTATTCTATGATCAACGTGTAACAACGGGTTAATTATGTGTAGACGAAAGTTTATACAAGGTTAGTAGATAGATAATAATCGGAGTTAAATATACAACTGAATATATTGATATAATTTGTAATTATTTATAATAATATGAATTATATGGTAACAAAGCATTTAATGAATAAAAATACTATTAGTTATAGTGTTATAATAAAAAAAGAATATATTATATTATTCGTAATATAATATGTCTATGGTATATAATGTAGAATATAGAATTAAATAGAGAATGCTGACATGAGTAACGCTTAAGAGGTAAAAGCCTCTTCGCCTTAAGTATAAGGTTTAAATAAAAAATCGGTCCATAAGGGTTTATCTAAAGAGATAAATGCGAGAGGTAATAAATAAAATTGAAAAAAAGACCATAATATATATATATTATATTATAATATATATGATTATATATGGTTCCGGAAAAGGTCAATGGAATACCGTAATGAAAACCGACACAGGTATACTAATAAAGATGAAGGCGCATGGGATAATAATTGTGAATGAACTCGGCAAAATAGAAACTCTAACGTTAGTCAAAAAGAGTGAATAAAAACTATGTTGTGCGACTGTTTACCAAAAACACAGCACTTTGCAAAAACGAAAAGTATTAGAATAAAGTGTGAATTCTGCCCAATGTTTAGTAATAAAAAAATGTACTGAAAGGTATATTTATAAAAATTAAGTAAATGGCGGCTTTATACTGAGAGTCCTAAGGTAGCGAAATGCCTTGGCTACTAAATCTAGTCCTGCATGAATGGAGTAACGATGCGACAACTGTATCCACAATTATCCCAGTGAAATTGAATTCGCTGTGAAGATGCAGTGTACCTAAAGGTAGACGAGAAGACCCTATGCAGCTTTACTATGATTTAATAAGTTGTTATTATTTGATAAAATTTTAGTATATAAAGTAATATTTTGATATGTAAATGAAATACTTTTATTTTATACAATCTATTTAATTAAGTAGGTTAAAATAATAACTAAATTAAGATTATACTAATAGAATAATTTCTTAGTATAAGTATTTATATAAATATAAATATATATTAATGACAGCTTTAAATTGATAGTTTAAATGGGGCGTTGATTTCACAAAAAATAACTGAATATGTCCATATACAATTATTAAGAATAGAATTAATGAATTAATCATTAAAAATGTTAAAATTTTTCATTAGAAAAATATTTTAGAAAAATCTATGTACAGTAAATTTGACCTGACATCAAATAGTATTCATATAAAGAATACATAACATTAGCATAATAGTGGATAACTGTGCAAAAATTCGACACCTACAAGTGGAGATAACACGTAAGTGAGGTATAATGAACAGATCATTTTAATAGTAAAAGTGATCGATTAACGGATAAAAGTTACGCTAGGGATAACAGTGTAATAACATGAGAGAGTAGATATTGTCAATGTTGTTTGCCACCTCGATGTCGACTTAGCCTATCCTATTGGTAGCATAAGCTAATAAGGGTTTGACTGTTCGTCAATTAAAAGGCTACATGAGTTGGGTAAGTATTTGTGCCCCTTATTCTCGTGAGAGAATTTGTAACACTAGCTAAAAACGATGAAGGCTAAGTTATTAATAAATAATATGCTAATATCGTGGGAAATTAATATATTTTTTTATATATATTAATCCCGTAACGACTTAGAAGAAAATTTTCTTCAAACTTATATTGATAGTACGAAAATTAAAAGTAGTATTTAAGGTATGGGTTAAAGGCTAGCTCATAATAATATAAAAAAAGAAATTTATATTATTTATTTATTTATTTATAAAAATTTATTTATTTATTTAAAAAAAGAAAAAAAAGGAATAACAGGAAAAAAGTAATATATATATTATATATACTTTAATATTAATAAGGGGACCCGTATATGTGGAAAAGAAAAAAAGTATGAATAATAATAATAAAAATTTAAATAATGAATATATAGCAGGATTTGTCCATGGTGATGGATCCTTTTCAGTAGGTTTATCAGTTCAAAAATCAAAAAAGAGTGTAAAGTTATCGTTACGTCCTACGTTTACTATAACTCAAAAAAAAGCACATATTGATTTAATGAAAGAGATATGAACTAGATTTAATAATGTAGGATTTCATTCTATAGATAATAAAAATATAATAAGATATAGAGTTATAAGTATTAAAGCTTTAACATCTGTAATAATACCATTTTTTACTGTACATCAATTAAAATATGAGAAATTATTAGACTTTATAAAATTTAAATTTATAGTTAGTAAATTAATAACAATTGAAAAAAAATGATATAGTTATGAATTAAAAAATGAATTTAATGATTTAATATTAGATTTAATTACTATAAGTGTAAATATGAATAGAAATGTAAAACCTAGTATTGAATTAAAATATTTATCAGATATTGATAAAAAAAGAGTATTGGATAATAATTTAAGTATTGAAATAAGTAAAGAATTAGATGATTATATTTTAAATTTTAATAAAAAAAATGAAGTAAATATAGATTTTATTAATGGTTTATTTGATAGTAATGGTTGAATAACATTAAGTTTAACATCTAGTAAAACTAATTTATTAAAATTAGTATTAAACTATGGAATAATATCTGATTTATTAAATGAAAATATAATATATGATATAAAAAGTTATTTTAATAATGTAGGATCTATATTAAAAAGAAATAATGAAAAAACAATAATGTATTTAGTAGATAAAGAAGATATTTTAAGAGAAATATTACCAAATATTTATAATGTATCAAATTATAAAGATATATTAAAAATAAATGATAAAGGTCCAATAATAAAGGATATAAAAATAAAAAAAATAATAGAAATAATGAATATGCATGAAGAACTAAAATTCTGTAATGATATAGATAAAAAAGAATTATTAAACAAAATATTATTAATGTCTTATGAAATAAGAGATATTAATTTAAAAAATAAAGAATCTTTAAAAGATTATTTAATAAGAATAAAAAATAAATTAAATATAAATAAATAAATATATATATTTATAAAAATATATAAAAATATAAATATTTTATATGTATTATGATGAAGGTATAGTCTAAACATTTATGAAAATAAATGAATAATTTGTCAATACGTCGTGAGACAGTATGGTTTCTATCTTCTTTAGGGAATAGTTGAAAAAGATATATAACTTAGTACGAAAGGATTAGTTATAGTTAATCAATGATATTACTGTTGTGTATTTATGTTATAATATTATATTTATATAGTATTATGATTAAAAATAAATAATCAAAATAAATATGCAGGCAGTTAAGTTAAATTAACAATATTTAAATATTGAATGCATTTGAAATATAAAAGTAATTTTTTATCAACTATAAAATATATATTAATATACACCATATATATTAATATATGAACTTGTATTATGTTAGACTAACATATATAATAGCTTTATATCAGAAATGTGGTAATATAACACTAATTAATACAAGAAATTAAATTTAAACTCTATTTGACTCTTTAAATATTCATATTATATAAGTTATAATGGCATAATTGGTATTGCGTTTGTTTTGTAATCAAAAGACTTTAGGTTCGAGTCCTAATTATAACATATTTCATTTAATTTAATTTTATATAAATGTAATTATATTACATAATATAATTATATATTAATAATAATAAAGAAATAAAGAAATAAAATTCATGAATTGATGAATTAAAAAAAAATATTAATAAAAGTCTTATTTTATCTTATTTTAAATAAAAAAATAAAAAAGTAAGTATAAGTATAAGAATAAAATATTTATATAATATATAAATTAAAAATAATATATTATATTAAATATCTAAAGAATATATATTTAGTGTGTGTCTAAAAAAGGTATAAATAAATATATAATATATTAAATATATAAAAAAGGTAAAATAATTTTTATATTATAATATATATAATGGAAGTTATATTTGAATATATATTTTATTTTATATAAGAATATATAGAGAGAATATAAATATATAAAAGATATATATATTAAAAGGTTAAAATCTATCTATCTATTTATCTATTTATAAAAAGTAGATATAAAATAGATTTTAATAAAAAATATGTAGAAAGAATATAAGATAAAAAATGTCAATAAAAACAAGATCAAATTTCCAGATATTCCCGTTCCATTTAGTAGCACCATCACCATGACCAATTTTAATATCATTTGCTTTAATGTCATTTATGATAACTTTAGCTTTAACAATGCATGGATACGTAGGATCATTAAATTGAATATATTTAGCAGCAACAGTAGTATTAAGTACAATATTTTTATGAACTAGAGATATAGTAGTAGAAGGAACATTCTTAGGAGATCATACATTAGCAGTAAGAAAAGGATTAAACTTAGGATTCTTATTATTTGTAGCTTCAGAAATATTTATCTTTATGAGTTTATTCTGAGCATACTTCCATTCAGCAATGGGACCAACAATTGAAATTGGAGGAGTATGACCACCAGTAGGAATAACATCAATAAAACCAACAGAATTACCATTATTAAATACAATTATCTTATTAGCTAGTGGTGCAACAGTAACATGAGCACACCATGCAATCTTAGCAAAAGATAGAAATGGTACATTATTAGGTTTATTAATAACAACATTATTAATCGTATTATTCGTATTCTGTCAAGTATTAGAATATACATGAGCTACATTTACTATCGCAGATAGTGTTTATGGTTCAGTATTCTTTGCTGCAACAGGTTTACATTTTATTCATATGGTAATGTTAGCAATGATGTTATCAGTATGTTATGGTAGAATGTATTTCTATCACTTTACATCAACACATCATTTAAACTTAGAAACAACAATTTTATACTTACATGTATTAGATATCATTTGATTATTCTTATATATCGTATTCTATTGATGAGGATGTTAATTAATAAATAAATAAATTATTTATTTATTTATTTATTTATATATATATATATATATATATGTATATATGTATGGAAATAGATCAAAGAGTCTATAAATATATATTATAATATTAATTAATATTAAATTATTTAATTAATTAATTAATTAATTTAAATATGATAAAATAAAGTATTAAAATATAATTTCTTAACAATTAAATTGTTAATTTAAATTTTTTAATTTTTACTATATAAAGATATATATAGTATATCTTATATTTAGAAATTAAAAATAACAATAATAATAATAATAATAATAATATTAATAATAATAATAATAATAATTATAATTATAATTATATAATGATAATATATAATAATATATATAATAAAATAAGCGAATTTAAGTCAATTGGCTAGACAATCTGTCTTCCACACAGAAAATGAGGGTTCGAATCCCTCAATTCGTATAATAATATATATTGCATAATAGTGTAATGGGTAACATTCTAGCCTCATAAGCTATAGATTTACGTTCAAATCGTAATTGTGCACAATAGGTATATATGTATATATATATATTGAATTATTGCTTAATGGTTAAAGCATTTCACTCATAATGAAACAATCTAAGTTCGATTCTTAGTAATTCAATAAAGAAATCAAAATATAAAGGGTTATAGAGAAATCTATAATGGAGATGAAATTAAACAAGTATATAAAAATAAAAAAAAGATGAATTTATTATTAAATAAAGTATATAACGATGTACCAACACCATGAGGTCTATTCTTCCAAGATTCAGCAACACCAAACATGGAAGGTATAATAGAACTACATAACAATATCTTATTCTATTTATGTGTAATCTTAGGATTAGTATCATATATATTAGTAAATATTGTAACAGTATATAACAATTCAAAAATAGCATATAAATATATGAACCATGGACAATTTATAGAAATAGTATGAACAACATTCCCAGCTGTAATATTATTAATAATAGCATTCCCAAGTTTCATTTTATTATATATCTGTGATGAAGTAATAGCACCAGCAATGACAATAAAAGCAATAGGATTACAATGATATTGAAAATACGAGTACTCAGATTTCATTAACGAAAAAGGAGAAACAATCGAATTCGAATCATATATAGTACCAGAAGATCTATTAGAAGAAGGTCAATTAAGAATGTTAGATGTAGATGCACCAATAGTATGTCCAGTAGATACACATATAAGATTCATAGTAACAGCAGCAGATGTATTACATGATTTCTGTATCCCATCATTAGGAATAAAAGTAGATGCTAGCCCAGGTCGTTTAAACCAAACATCAGCTTTAATACAAAGAGAAGGAGTTTATTATGGACAATGTTCAGAATTATGTGGAGTAATGCACTCAGCAATGCCTATAAAAATTGAAGCAGTTTCATTAGGAGAATTCTTATCTTGAATAGATGAACAATAATTTAAATTAATTTAATTTAATTTAAACTTAATATATTCTTATATATTAATATATATATAATTTTTATATTATATATTTATGTATTTTATATTTAGATATCTATATATTTATATATATATATTTATTTATTTATTTATTTATTTATTTATTTATGTATTTTTATATTTATGTATGTATATATGTATATATATATATATTACTAGTAATAATAATAGTATATATTAGTATATATTAGTCTATATTAGTATATAATAATATCAATATATAATGATATTATATAAAAGAGTATTAAATAATTAAATTTATTAATAATACTATGATCTTTTGGTCTAATGGTTATGACATTGATTCTTCATATCAATAATATCGGTTCGATTCCGGTAAGGATTATAAGAGAAAAAATGAGATATAAAAGTATAATATATTAATATATAAGAATATAAATATTTAGTTATTTATTAATTAATTAATTAATTTATTAATATTTTATAAAGTATATAATATATAGAAAAAGAGTATGTTGAGATACGAAAAGAAAAAAAAGGTATAAAAATGGAATTAATTTTATTATTTTTAGGAGCAGTAGGATTAAACATAATAGATATATATATTATGTTAGAAATATTAATAATGGGATGTACTGTAAATAGTATATGAATTAGTAATATAAACAATGATATGATAGGATTATTGTATAGTTTAATACAAATAATAATAGCAGGAGTAGAATCAGCTATAGGGTTATCAATATTAGTAAGTTTTAACAAATTAAGAGGATCAGATGAGATATTAAGAAGTTTATAGAATGATAAATATAATAGTATTTTCAACGTTTATAGGATCAATGATCAGTGGATTCTTAGGACGTTATATAGGAATGTTATGAAGTAGAATAATAGTATGTACATCAGTAATTTGTTCATTAGTAGCAACATATATATTATATTATGATGTAATGATATTAGATTATGAGTATAGAAATATAATAATGAGTTGAATAAGTGTAGATTATTTAAATATAGATTGAGGATTCTTAATCGATAAAGTATCTGTATCAGTATTAATACCAGTAGTAACAATATCAAGTTTAGTACATATTTATGCAGTAGTTTATATGTCACATGATCCACATCAACAAAGATTCTTTAGTTACTTATCATTCTTCACATTTGGTATGATAGTATTAGTAACAGGAGATAATTTATTAATTTTATTCTTAGGATGAGAATTAATAGGAGTAGCATCTTATTTATTAATATCATTCTGATTTACAAGAATATCAGCAGGGAAATCTGGATTAAACTCTTTATTAATTAATAGATTTGGTGATACATTCTTTGTAATAGGATTAGGATTAACAGTATATTTAGTAGGAAGTTTAAATTTTGATACATTATTTAGTTTAAATGGATATTTATCAACAGATATGTTAACAATAATTTTAATATGTATGTTAATAGGTTGTGCATCAAAAAGTGTACAATTTGGATTACATACTTGATTATTAAACTCTATGGAGGGTCCAACACCAGTATCTTCATTATTACATGCAGCTTGTTTAGTAATAGCAGGAGTTTACTTATTAGTAAGATGTTCATTTATAGTAGAATATAGTCCAATAGCATTAATATTAATATTAGTATTAGGAGGAATAACAACATTAGTATCAGGATTAATAGCAGTAGTATCAAATGATATAAAAAAAATAATAGCTTTATCTACAATGAGTCAGGTAGGAATAATGATGTTAGGTGTAGGTATATCAGCTTATAATTTAGCAATTTATCATTTAATTTGTCATAGTTTCTTTAAAGCTTTATTATTTATGTCAGCAGGTGCAATAATACATGCAGTAATGAATGAATATCAAGATATTCGTACATATGGAGGATTCCATAAATTCTTACCATTATCATATATATGTATATTTATAGCTTCATTATCATTAATGGCAATGCCAGGATTAACAGGATATTATTCAAAAGATATAATCATAGAATCATTATATGGATCATATACATTTACAGGATATATAATTTATTGATTTGCTTTAGCATCAGCTACATTAACATCAATATATTCAGTAAGATTAGTATATTATGTATTCTTTAATACACCAAATAATCCAAAATATGTTTATATGCATTTAAATGAAAATCCAATATTAATGTATATACCTATGATAATATTAGCTATATTTAGTATATTTGTAGGATATTTAGCTAAAGATTTATATTTAGGATTAGGTACACCATTCTATAATAGTGTATTTATACATCCAAATAATTTATCAATAGTAGAAACAGAATTTAGTTTAGGAGGATTAATAAAATTATTACCTTTAATCTTATCAGTAGTATTATCAACAGCTTTATTAGTAATGTATGAATTATTCTATGATAGATTATATATATATAATAGTCCAAGAGTAATGACAATATATAACTTCTTTAACCAGAAATTATATTATGATCAAATATTAAATAATTATGGATTTAGATCATGATTATATGTTTCATATTTATTAAATACATATGTAGATAAAGGAGTATTAATCTTCTTAGGTCCTTATGGATTAGGTGCTTTAAATTTAAATATTTCAAAAGCAATTAATAAATTAGTATTCTTTAACTTAGGTTTAATAATAGAATTAATATTCTTTAGTATATTCGTATTTATATTCTTTAATTCATTTACATATTTATACATTATTATCGCTATAATTGTATTCGTATTTATTTAATTATAAAATATATAATATACTATATAAAGTATATAAATTATATATTATAGTACTATTACTATAATAGAATATATATATATATATATATATATATATTTAAAGGGGATATAACTAATATTATTTAAATATATAAAGTCTAAAAAGAGAATATTAATAAATTTATTTATTTATTTATTAATTAATTAATTAATTTATATTAATTATATAATAATATAATATATTAGAATTAATTTATATTTAAATATAAATATAATAAAGATATTATATATAGGGAATAAAAAAAAGAATACATAATAAAGAGTATAAAAAGTAAATAAAGGAAAATAATATTTAGAAAATGCCACAATTAGTACCATTTTTCTTCTTAAATCAAATATTTTATGGATATATAACATTATTTGTAGTATTATTATTAGTATCAACAATAATATTACCATACGTATTAAAAGTAAGTTTAATAAGAAACTTAATCGTAAGATTATAATCTTATAAAAGTATATAATATAATATATTTTATTATATATATATATATAAGTCCATAATTTAATGGTTAAAATGTTTCCTTGATAAGGAAGATTTAGATGTTCGAATCATCTTGGACTTAATATTAAGGATATTAATATAGTAATTAATATAATGTTTCTATAGCTTAACCTGGTTAAAGCAATAAATTGAAGCTTTATTGATAAAAGTTCAAATCTTTTTGGAAACAATATTACTATATATATATAAATGTATATGTTATATATGTATATATTTATATATATTATAAATATGGTAATAAAAATGAAAAGTATATAGTTATTTATAATTTATTAAATGACAAGAAAAAATAAACAACATGCAATTAGTATTAGCAGGAAAATACATTGGAGCAGGAATAGCTACAATCGGATTAACAGGAGCAGGAATCGGAATCGCAATCGTATTCGCAGCTTTAATTAACGGAACATCAAGAAACCCAGGATTAAGAAACACATTATTCCCATTTGCTATCTTAGGATTCGCTCTTGCAGAAGCAACAGGATTATTCTGTTTAATGATCTCATTCTTATTATTATACGGAGTTTAATCTATATAAATATATATAATATATATATATATATTATATATGTCTAGATATAAAAGATAAAAAAAAAAAGGTATTTATATATATAAAGTTTTTAGAGACAAATAGGAATAATATACTTGTATTTATAGAAATTATATATAATATAATATAATATAATCTAATATAATATAATATAATATAATATAATATAATATAATATAATATAATATAATATTAATAAATAATTATCATTTATTCTAGTTAATAGTTTATTTGAAAAATAGGTATATTTAATAATTTCAAGTAGAGATAAATTAATTAATTAATTAATTAATTTATTTATTTATTTATTTATTTATTTATTTATTAATTCATACTTAGGGTCTATATAATTCTAATAAATAATTATCTTCAGCTAGTTTAAATATTTAATTAATTTAGTATATTTATACCTTGTGGATTATAATATATAATGATATTATTTAATTTTATTTTATTTATAATAATTTATATTTGTATAAATTTAGATCTTAAGATCAATTTAAGTAATGATATTGAGATAGCTTGATAAGTTGTATAATAATATTATATATTAATATATAATAATATAGTATAATGATATATGTTATATATAATTATATATGTAAAAGATGTAAAAATGATAGTGACGAAATTGGTAAACGTGTTTAGTTTAGGCCTAAATTCTTATAGGTTCGAGTCCTATTTATCATATAAAATAATATTTATATTTTTTTATATAAATATAAAAGAATAGACTAAGTCTAAATAGCTTAATTGGTAAAGCGACATACTGTTAATATGTTTTATCAGGGTTCAAGTCCCTGTTTGGACTATATTTTTATAAATATATATATTTTGTAATATAATATTTAATATAGTAAATATTAAAGTTATAAAAAAAAGGATTGATGGCAGAATTGGTTATTGCGTGATACTTGAAATATCATTACTTTTGTAATTGTGGGTTCAAGTCCTACTTAATCCGACATATATATATACATATCCCCAAAACTAATTAATATAATTATTTATATATAATATAATATTAATAGTTAGGGAAGATCTTCAATGTTGGTAGTTGAAGCTGAACTGTAAACTCAGTGGTACTATGCCCTCGTGTGTTCAATTCACACTCTTCTCATAAATAGAAGATAAGTTAAGCTTATTTACCTTATGTATATCATATATATATATATATATATGTCTAAATAAAGAAGAGATAAAAATAAAAATAAAAATAATAATTATAATTATATATGATTATAATTATAGTAATATATATAAAATTTTAATATAAATAGTTAAACTTATAAAGAGTAAATTAAGAAAAGATATTAAAATATAAAAAAATATAAGAGAGATATAAATATATTTATATTATAAGTATAAGTATAAGTATAAGTATATGTATAAGTATAAGTATAAGTATAAGTATAAGTATAAGTATAAGTATATATATGTTAAAAGTATTTTTGTATATAAAAAGAATGAGAGTATACTTTTATGTATATAGATTTTAGTATTTTAGATGTAACATTAATAGGTTACTATATATTAATAAGTACGACATCATTTGAGT
This sequence comes from Saturnispora mendoncae, assembly GCA_030564545.1. Taxonomy (NCBI): domain Eukaryota; kingdom Fungi; phylum Ascomycota; class Pichiomycetes; order Pichiales; family Pichiaceae; genus Saturnispora; species Saturnispora mendoncae. The sequence continues at coordinate 29,350 of JAJLVT010000115.1, forward strand.
CATTAGGGATATTAGTAGGAACAATAATACCAGTAATAACAGAATTATGATTTAATAGTTCACAATTATTTGGAATGTTATATACATTAATATATGTAGGAGCAGTAGTAATATTATTTGTATTTATATTATCAGTATTAAATAAAAAAGAAGAATACGAACCACAATATAGTAGTTTATTTTTAATTTTATTAATATTATTCTTAGATGATTTAGATTATAATGATTCAAATAATGTAAATTTAAATTCAGTAAATATTTATAACGATTTTAATTTAATGAATATTCATAATAGTTCAGATTTAACAACAATAGGAAGTTTAATCTTTACTGAGTATTCATTTATATTAATCTTAATAGCTTTAATTTTATTATTAAGTATAATAGGTATAATAGTAGTTATAAAATCATCAAAAACAGTAAAATAATAAGTTAATTAATTATAATATTATATATAATATAATTTCTTTATTTATTTATTTTATATGAATTTAAATAATTCATAGTAGTATTAATGATATAATTAATACAATTAAGGTATAATATATATATATTATAGAAATAATAGTAATATATATTTATATATTTATTTATTTATTTATAAATTTATTTATAAATTTATTTATTTTATATTATAAAAAAGGTATAAAAAGAATAATTAATATATAATTATGATATATATTATATATAATATAATATAATATGATATAATATTATAAAAAGAGTCAATGAATTAGGAAGCTAAAATTGAAATAAGAAATGATTAAAAAGAGTCAAAATAAATAAAAAGAGAGAGAAATGATATATACAGTAATATCATCAATAGAATACTTTTTAATGGCCGTATTATTTATAGTAGGTTTATTATTAGGTGTAGCTTATTTAACAGTAGCAGAAAGAAAAACGATGGCTTATATGCAAAGAAGATTAGGTCCAAATTCAGTAGGTTATTATGGAGTATTAATGGCAATAGCAGATGCTTTAAAATTATTAGTAAAAGAAATAGTATTAGTACATAATGGAGAATATATTTATATGATAGGAGGACCATTAATTACATTATATTCAGTATTAATAAGTTTTGGTGTAATACCATTAAATACAGGATTAGGAATCATAGAAGGAGAATATAGTTTAATATTCTTATTAGGAGCAGGTTCATTAGGTGTATTAGGTACAGTAATAGTAGGTTGAATGTCAAATAGTAAATATACAATATTAGCATCAATTCGTACAACAGCTCAATTAATTAGTTATGAATTAATTTTAACAACAATAGTATTTATAATAGTATTATTAGTAAATTCATTAAATATAGAGTTAGTAATAGAAAACCAAGTATATATAAATTATATAATACCATTACTACCTTTATGTATAATATACTTTATAGCAGCTTTAGCTGAGACAGCAAGACCACCATTTGATAATATAGAAGCAGAATCAGAATTAGTATCAGGACATATGACAGAATTATCAGCTTCACCTTTTGTAATATTCTTCTTAAGTGAATATACATCAATGGTATTAATGTCAGTATTAACTATAACATTCTTCTTTGGAGGTTATTTATCATGACCTATTAACATTAATAGTGTATTATTCTTAAATTTATTACCACAAAATAATTTATATTGATTTATAGAAGGTTTAATCTTTAGTTCATTATATATAATGAAAACTAATTTCTTCTTATTTACATATATTTGAGTAAGAGCATCATTCCCTAGATTAAGATTTGATTTATTAATCTTATTCTGTTGATATGTTTTATTACCATTATTATTCGCTTTCTGTATCTTTATTCCTTGTTTATTATTCGCTGGAAATGGTTTAACATTAATAGCTTAATAATAATATATATAGTAAAGATATTTTTTATATATAATTATATATATAAATATAATTGTATATAAATATAATTTTATATAAATATAATTTTATATAAATATAATCTTATATAAATATAATTTTATATATATATATATATATATATATATACTTATTTATTTATTTATTTATTTATTTATTTATTTAATATTATAATAATATTAATAATTATAAATTAATTAATTATTTATTAATAATAATAATGATATATTATATATTGTATATATATAATATATAATATATAATAATAGGGGTTATAGTTTAATTTGGTAAAACGACTGCTTTGCAAGCATTTGATTTAGGTTCAAGTCCTGATAACTCCATATAAAGGTTCTGTAGCTTAATTGGTCAAGTATCATTTTGTCACAATGAGGGATACCTGTTCGAATCAGGTTAGAATCGTAGGTAAAATTTGAAAAATATATACTATACTATACTATAATTTATTTATATAGTATAATTATTAATATAATATATGTGAGTTATATTATATTATATATGGAAATTTAATCATTGGTAAGATGTGTTATTTGCTATATAATTGAAGAAATTCTGTGTGGGTTCGATTCCTACAATTTCCGAATAATATAAAGTATATATAAAAATATATTTATTTATTTATTTATATATATATATATTTATTTATTTATTTATTTATTTATTTATTTATTTATATAAATAAAAAATTAACTACGGATTAAGGTATTCTTAATTTAATTGGTAAAATAATAAACTACGGATTTATTTATATTGGTTCGATTCCAATAGAATATTCTAAAGTATTTTTAACTATATTTTAGAAAAATATAGAATAAAGAATATATATAAATGTAATATATAAGAAATATAAAAGAGAAGATTTCAAAAAAAGAGAGAAATATATAAATGTCTATATATTATAAATATATAAGAATATGATATGATATGATATGATATGATATGATATGATATGATATGGTATAATTATTAATATAATATATATGATAAAAAAGAAAAAAAAGATGTTAAATTTAATAGCATTAAACTTTTTTGGATTATCTGGAATAATAGGATTAACAAAAAACAGATTAATTTCAATAAGAGAAAATAAAAATTTAGTAGGAAAATTAATATTAATATTATGTATATTAGGATTATATATAACAATAAATGAATTAAATTCAATAAATATAAATGATTATGGATATTTAAGAGTAGAAAACATATTAAATATAGAATTTGGATATGATGGAATAGGATTAATATTTTTAATATTAACAATGTATTTAGGAGTAATAAGTATAATATCAAATTGAGAAAATATAACAGATAAACGTGAAACATATATGATATTAGTAATGTTATTAGTAATATTAATGGGATTAAATTTTGTATGTTTAGATTTAATAAGTTTCTATGTATTATTTGAAAGTACATTAATACCATTATATTTAATGATAGGAATATATGGAGGATCAAATAAAAATAAAGCAGCTTATTATGTATTAATATATACATTATGTTCATCATTATTTATGTTATTATCAATAGTTTTAATATATGTAATTTATAATAATGTAGATTATGTAACAATAAATAGTAAAATAATATCAATAGAATTACAAAGTGTATTATTAATAGGATTAATGATAGGATTAGGAGTAAAAACACCATTAGTACCAGTACATACATGATTACCAACTGTACATTCAGAGTCACCATTAGGTGGATCAATATTACTAGCAGGTATTGTATTAAAATTAGCAATATATGGAATAATAAGAATATTATTATCAAATATATCAGAAATATCATTATTATATGCACCAATATTATATGTAGTAGGAATAATAACAATAATATATAGTAGTTTAGTAACATTAAGTCAAACAGATTTAAAAGTAATAATAGCATATAGTTCAATAAGTCATTTAGGAGTATGTATCTTAGGAATATTTGCAAATAATTTATTAGGAATAATAGGTTCATTAGTATTATGTTTAGCACATGGTTTTGTATCACCAGCTTTATTTATATTAATGGGAGGAGTATTATATGATAGATATCATAATAGAGTATTATTCTATTATCAAGGATTAACTCAATTTATGCCAATATTTGCTATATATTTAGTATTCTTTAGTTTTAGTAATACAGGAACACCTTTAAGTTATAACTTTATAGGAGAATTCTTATGTATAACAGGAGCTATAATTAAACACCCAGTAATAGGAGTATTAGGTGCATTATCAGTATTATTATCAGCTTGTTACCAAATGAAATTAACAAATAAATTAACTTCAGGTACATTCTCAAAATATTTACATGCAACTTATGATTTATTATATAGAGAACACTTTATATTATTCTTCTTAGCTATGCCAACATTAATATTAGGTATCGTACCAAACTTTATTAGTAATATCTTATACTTATCTTCAAATGCTTTAATTTACTCAATTGTAATTTAATAGTGTAAAGATTTAAATAATAATTTATTATTAATATATATATATATATATATATATATATATATATATCTTTCTTGATAAGTTAATTTATATATTTATTAGGGATATATATAGGTATATAAATAAATGAATTAATCTGTTAATCTATTAATATGTATAGTATAATATAGTATAGTATTATTAGTATAATATATAATATAATTTAATTATATAATAATATATAATGTATATAATGTTTAGTGTTGATGGTCAACAAGTTGATTGCAAATTAACTAATGTGAGTTCGATTCTCATCTAAGCATAATGAATAAAGTATATTGTATATATTTTATTTAATTTATATTTTATATAAAAATTAAATTAGAAAAACCTAAAAGTCATTGTGGTGGAATTGGTAGTCACAATACACTTAAAATGTATTGCTTTTTAAAGCGTATAAGTTCAAGTCTTATCAATGACATATTTTTTGTAGATATATTTTATAAAAATATATATATATATATAATTGAGTCGTAGACTAATAGGTAAGTCACTTGCATTTGGAGCAAGCTAATAATAGTTCGAATCTATTCGATTCAAAATATGGGAAAATAGTTTAAATGGTAAAACGTTTGACTTTTAATCAATTTATATTCGGTTCAAGTCCGGTTTTTCCTATATATATTATCTTTTTTATAAAAAGGGGTTTAATTTTAGTTAGTTAGTTAGTTAGTTAGTTAATTAGTTAATTAATTAATATATTAATTTATAATTATTAATAATTATAAGGAAATAGAAAATTTTAATAAAGTAAAAGAATATAAATGGTAAATATAATTTAATCGGTTAGAATGAATACTTGTGGCGTATGTAATCTGAGTTCAAATCTCAGTATTTACCCAAAAAGAATATATATAGTATATAGTATATAGTATATAGTATATAGTATATATTATATTAATATATATATAATTAATTTCTTTATTTATTTATTTATTTATTTATTTATTTATTAAAAAGAATATATATAAAGTTAGTATAGTTTAATGGTTAAAACAATTGCCTCATATGCAATTAATGAGAGTTCGAATCTTTCTATTGACATAATATTATATATATTTGAAATATATATGTATAATTTGCATAATGAATCTAAAAAGAGGATATGGATTATATATATATAATATATAATAAAAAATATAAATATAAATGGTAAATATATTTTATAATAAAATATTAGATATAAACTGAATTAATTAATTTATAAATTATATAATATTTTATAATATATATAAAAAGGTGTAAAAAAAAGAAAATAAATGTTATTAAATAAATGAATAAAATTATTAATAATAAGATTGAGAGGAGAGAAAAATGTATCTTTAGAAATGAAAAGAGAGATAAAAAATTTATTAGTATTAATAAGTTTAAGAATATCAAAGATGAGATCATCAATATTATTAAGTAAAAAGAGATTATTAGGGAGAGTAAATAGATTAGAGAAATTAAATCATATAAATGATTATAAATTAATAAGTTATAATTTTAATAAAAATGAAATGATAAGAAAAAGTATAATAAGTAAATTAATAATAAATTTATTAGAAAACATAGTAAATGGAGTAAATTTAAAATTAAGAGGGTCATTATTAAATGGAAAAGTAATAAATAATGAGATAGTAATAAGTAAACCAGTAATAAAAGAGAATTTAAGTAAAGTAGAAATAATATTTTATTATTTTATTCCAAACTATAAATCATCTAAATGAATAAATAGAGTAAATATGTATTTAAGTAAATTAAAAAGTTCAAAATCTTTAATAAGATTAAATAGTAGTTATAATATAAATAATTATAAAAATCATGAAAAATTATTAAATAATAGTATTTTTAATGAAATAATAAATATAAGAAATAATAATACAAAATTAAGTAATAATAATAGTTTAGTATTAAATGATATATTATTAAAAGATTTAAATGAAATGTTATTAGTAAATAATACAAATAATATATCAGAATTAAATGAAAATGAAAAAGGTGGAGTATTAAATTTAAAAAATAAAGAGATATTAATGAATCAAACACGTAAAATTCATAATAAAGTAGAAATAAAAAATTTAGTATCAGAATATTTATTAAAAAATAAATTAGAAAGTATTAATTTAAATATAAATAAAGATAATAAAGAAATAATGAATGAAGAAAAAAATATAATGAATAGTATGATAAGTTCAATAGATATATTATTAGGAAATTTAAATAGTAAATGAGCTGGAAATAAATTAAATATGATAATAAGTAAATATTTTGGATTAAAAGAAGTAGAAATAAAAGGAATACATTTAAAATATGAATTTAATAATACAGAAATATTAGTAAAATTAATAAGAAAAGGTGTATCAAAAAAAACAAGAACTGTATCACGTATGTTTAGATTTAGATTAAGAAATAGAATACCATTATTATACGATAAAGGTGTATTAAAAAATAGAATTAATAGTAGTTTAATTAAAAATTTAATATTAAAAAATAATATATTAGTAGTTAATGAAAATTTAAATAATGAATTATTAAATAATAATTTAAATATAGAAAATAATGAAAATATTTATAATGATATTAAAGATTATTTAAATAGTAGTAATAAATCAAATTTAAATGATAATATATTATATAAAAATATAGTAGGTTGATCATTATTATTAAAAGGAAAAGTAGGTGGTAGAAAAGGTAAAAATAGATCTACAAAAATATTTATTCGTACTGGTTCATTTAAAAATACAAATTTATTTGTAAATAACTTATTAGACCCAAATAGTAAATCAGCTTATGCTAAAGATAGATTAAAATTAAATTATATTAAAAATAGTAACTTTATCTCTTATGTAGATAAATCAACTAATAATGGAAAATTAGGTATATCATTAAAATTAAATATTTTATAGATAT
>JAJLVT010000116.1:0-34987 GCA_030564545.1 Saturnispora mendoncae
GTAAGTTCTCCTATTATATAAGAATCAAGCAATGTGTACAACGAATCGGAATCAGATAGGGATAATTCCTTGATTATTTGACCTCCATTAGGAGTTTCCTTGTAGAATTTCTCAAGATCATAAATATATCCATTTTACAATCCACCTCGTTGTTCCTCTATTTTGTTCTTCCACTTCAGCAGCTGAATAGTCCTTGAAGTTTAACTTTTCCAAACAAAAGTTTTGATCTCAATCAGTGTTGAAAAATGTTGAATTTTTAGAATCCACCAATCAGGATTTGTCCAATGTCGATTACAATGATGAAATTAAGAAATTATGTAAATATACCAGTACAACGACTATTTAAAAAAAAGCCACAGTTCGAATGATATAAAAATGTAATAAGTGAATTATCAATTAGATATTTTAAAAAGTTAAACAGATTAAAACATCGTCTCATAATCCGGGGTATCAGTTTCTTCTTCGTAAACAGGAGCGCTGTCAGTGGTCAGTTCCGCACATAATGTAGAATCTGTTTGGAAAGTGCATTGCAATTTAGACTCACTGTCAACAATTGTCCAAACAAATTGTAACGTTGTAAAATTTCGAATAGTATCGAAAATATCACAAGAGCATAGTAATGGTATTTTTAAAATTTCTATTAATGCCAAAGAAGAATTTGGTTGATTCTCAAATACATTTGGTGAGATTTGCATTGACCCTATTTTTGATTTTTCATCATATATGCAATCTCTCATGTCGAATACCAAATTATTAAATTTATATTCGTGGAATTTTTGTGGAGGTTGATCACTTCTAAATGTTTCTTCTTCAGTTGTTAAACAAGTAGAATACAAAACATAAATCTTCAACGATTCAATTTGAAATAATCCTAACCCTGTACTTCTTTTTGAATTACGAAAATTTCGTTGAAAATCTAATTGTGAAAAATCAAAGCAAAATGATAAATCAAACTGGTTAAATAATGGTTCATATACTGACATCATTGATTTTAAAGTAAAAATAGTTGTAACCGGGATTGTGAACCCATCTTTTTTTTGAAAAAGCAGTTTTTTAAGAAATTTAGGTTGTCGGAATTGGGGCATTGGTATATCCCCAGATACCTCATAACAACCTGTTTTAGGATCAATTAACTCTGGTTTTGGAGATTTATTTTTAAAAACTTTCTTATTTGTATAACTAAGGTATGTTATTGGAACAGGAAATTGATTACCTGATTGATAAACAATATATTTTTGAAATTCCTTGTCCTTAAGTTTCTTTAAAATGGTACTTTCCCGTTGAATTTTAACATAGATGTAATATCGGATTTGAATTGATCCATTATAAGGAAATTTTAAATCAAGTGATCTATCAGCAGTTGAAGGTAAATACCAATCATCCGGACTTGGGAACATTAAATCAAAGTTCAATGCAATAGTTTCTCCCTTTGGAAATGACCAATGGCCATTTGAATCTTTAATCAATTTAGAATTTTGGGTTATTTCGGATTCATGAATTAAATTGTTATCAGTTAGATAAATTTCTTTAGCCTCCCTAGCAAGGTCAAAATTTCGAAGCATACTTCTAAATTCCTTTGTATTCTTAGATTTATATTTGTAATATTCATATAAAACAGGGTCAACAACTGAACCACGTTCATCATATTCCGATATAAGTTGAGTTTTAGTTTTTATTCCATATGTTATTGAATGAATGTCGTTAATATCACTCTTTGAAGTGAGAGTTAATGCACCGGTGATACGATTGTCCCTAGGGGAGAATGTCTTACCTTCGTTATTGATGTAAAAATTACAATCCATTTACAGATAGATATAATAAAGAAGAGGAGAAAATGTGTCAAAATTGAGTGGGGTTTTATCTTCTTCCAAAATAGGAAATATTATATAAAATAAAATGGCAATAGAGATTTTACTGTTGATATGACGTTAACATAGATAAAAGAATGTTGGATCCTTTTTCACATTTTGCTCGGGTATTAAAACACTGAAGTTTTTCCAAATATGGTAAAATTTGGCAATTACGTAATAGCCGCTAATAACCGAAATAACGGTTTTTCCATGTCTCTTTTTATCCACTGTGGAAATACATCAAAAATTAATTGCCCTGGGGAATTGGAGGGCAACTCTATAAAGGTAATTTTCGGGTAAGAATTGATTGCCTTAACGTTTATCTTCCGCGGGGATAGTTTGTTATTTAAAAGGGGCTATTCCCACTTTAATCTTTCTTCCCTCTATTATACCTGCTTTCCTCCTTATATAATAAAAGTAAATAACACAAGATGGCTCCTGTAGCATTAGAGCAAACTTCTACTTACCAAACTATCCCCCTCTCAGAATATATCTTCAAGAGAATCTCCACTATGGGGATCAACAGGATCTTTGGTGTTCCAGGGGATTATAACTTATCCATGTTAGAACATTTGTATTCTGTCCCAAATCTGAAATGGATTGGGTGTTGTAATGAATTGAATTCGGCTTACTCTGCTGATGGGTATGCAAGAGTTAGGGGGTTTGGTGTTGTTTTAACAACTCAAGGTGTTGGTGAATTAAGTGCTATGAATGGTATTGCCGGTGCCTTTGCTGAGCATGTTCCGGTTCTTCATATTGTTGGTACATCCAGGTTAGATTCCAAGGCTGAAGGTTCACATTTACATCACATCATTGATGGTAAATCTTTATTGGAAAACACTGATCATTATGTTTATGAAAAGATGGCTGAATCTGTTTCATGTAAAGTCACTTCATTATCAAATTTAGAAACTGCTGCTGACGAAATTGATGATCTTATTAGAACCATTTTAACTAAAAAGAGACCAGGGTATCTTTACGTTCCATGTGATCTTGTTAATGATTTAATCAATGCATCCAATTTGGAATATCCAGTTAAGCCAATTACACCTGCTGTAACTGTTGATGTTGATGCTATTGTTTCAAAAATTGCAACGAAGTTACAATCTGCACAGAATCCAATTGTTTTAGCGGATATATTCACTGATAGATATGGTTTAACTTCCACTTTACAATCCTTTGTTGATAAATTTCAACTACCAACTTGTAATTCACTGATGGGGAAATCATTAATGAATGAAAGAGCAGAAAACTATTTAGGTGATTACATTGGTAATGAATCACATAAATTACTGGAGGCATGCGTTCAGTCAACAGATTGTCTTTTACATGTTGGTGATTATTACAATGAAATCAACTCAGGGCATTTCACTCTTTATGATAACATTCAAAAAGAGAATATTATTAAACTTAACCCTGAATACATTGATATTGGTGGTGAAGTTTTCTATGTCTCATTTGAATCTATTTTACCAAAATTATTAGATTTACAATTACCAAAATATGAAATTCCAAATATTGATATTAAGATTGAACAAATTGAATCATCAACACCAATTTCACAAACATATATTTTAGAGAAACTTCAACATTTCTTTCAACCTAATGATATTATCATTGCGGAAACATGTTCAATGATGTTTGGTTTCCCAGATTTGAAATTACCAACAAATTCTAAATTTATTGGACAACAATATTATCTTTCAATTGGTATGGCATTACCATGTTCATTTGGTGTTTCTGTTGCAATGAAGGAGATTGGACATAATGGTAGATTAATTGTAATTCAAGGTGATGGTGCAGCGCAAATGACAATGCAAGAATGGTCAAATTTTGGTCGTGAAGAATCTGAAAAGCCATTAATTTTATTATTAAATAACAATGGATATACAGTTGAAAGAGTTATTAAGGGTGCAAAGAGGGATTATAATGATATTAGACCGGATTGGAAATGGACTGAAATTTTTAATATATTTTCAGTTCCAGCATTGACAGCAAAGGTTACAGAAAAGGAAGATTTTGATATTCAATTAGAAAAATTTGGAAAGGAAACAAATATCCCAAGACTTTTAGAAATTACATTGGATCAAATGGACGTCCCATGGAGATTCCATAAGATGGTTGGTAATTAAAAATTTTAATTTAGCACACACGCATACACACGAGCAAATGAGCATATATATATTGCATTTATAGAATAATTAATAAATAATGAAAAAAAAATCCCCTTCTTATATATTGGCATCAATGAAGTCATTAATAATCAATTTGATAAAATCATCAACATTATCTTTTAAAATTAAATCTTTAATAATTGGGATATTTAATGCATGCGAAATAAACTTTTTAAATTCATATAGTACTAAATCTCTTCTTCTTAAACCCTTTTTAGTTTCAACTATATCTTCAGGACCATTTAAATTCTTATATAATGAAGCAATTAAAATTAATTTTGTTAACCTTGAAATCCCATTTGTTTGTATAGACTTAGTAGAAGAATTAATATTTATTTTTTCAATTAAATCCCTATTATAATTACTTATATTGAATTTATCAAAAGGTTCATTACCAATATCAGATAATGACCCAATAAAAGAATCGATAAAAAATTGATTAATTATTCCTTCTTTATTCATATTCGATTTTAGTAAAATATTTAAAATTTTGAATATTTGTAATAGTGCACTCTTTGGTAATGACCAGTTTATTGAATTGTAACTAAAAGAATTATCAATTAAATGAATGAGGTAATGGGTATCTAAATTTAAATTAATCCCATCCCAATTGAATAAATGGTTGTTTGATTTAATTTTTAATGAAGAAGATAATTGTATTAATTGATAATTTGGTAAAACCATAGTACTATAATATTTAAACATTTGAAAATCTGGTAATGGGATCCTATTAATTTGATAATTATAAATTAATGGCATTGGTAAGGTAAGTTTATGATAAATAATGAATTTCTTAATCCCCTTTTCATATTCTTCGACGTCTACCAATTCCTTTAAATAAACTTTAAAATCATTTAAGATTAAAATAGTTTGAAATGATTTAATTGAATTTGAAATTGTAATTAAATTATCAATATAATTATTCAAATGGGAATATATTGTTAAATCGTCATGTTTGTTAATAATTAAAAAATTCAATTTGGCATCTATTTGGGCATCTATTTGCGGTTTCCCCTTGAAAGTCCTTGACATTTTATTTGAAGTTAAATTTAAATTTAAATCCCCCAGCTGATCAATATTTGTATATTCAATCTCACCTATTTCAGGAAACCATTGAGGGTCCCAAAATATCGGATCAAAATCAATGTATTCATTCAAATTCAGCTGAGTACCAGAATCAAAAAATTTATTTAATTGTGGTTTTGTTTCATTGAAGTTACTATTTATTTCGATTGAATTTGAATTTAAATCAATAAAAATTTGCCATTGGCATTTTTCATTTAATGATGAATCATTTGTTCCCAATATATAATTTTTAGTTGTTGTTAAATAAGGTAATAAGGAGGAATTAAAATGAGGCCATATTTCCACTTGATCATCATCATTATCATCGACAATGGATGATATGATTTCAATAAAGGTATTTATTTCAGTATGATTATCATTACCAAAGACAATGATGTTTTTATTTAACAGTAAACCATTTATTAAAATATGTAAACCATTGATACCGTTATATGGGACCATATCACAATTAATTGTAGGTTTTACATTTAAATTTAATAATTTTGTTATAGAATAATTCAAATGATCCGAACGTTTCAAGTCAAATCCAAAGAAACAATTTTTAGAAGCCAATATTGAACCCATTGATAAATGTATTGGGAAAGTCATTGAAATAAAATCCAATGAGCATTTAATAAGATCATCCCCATTGAAGCTAAAATGGGATGATAAAGAAGATGGTATCAAAGGCATTGAATTTATTTTAATTCTAATTGAACGTTCCTGTGGTGAAATAAAGGACAAATGGTGGATTAATTCGTTTATATGAGATGAATTTAATTTATCGTATATCATAGGTAAAGAAATTAGTTCTCCATTAACCAATTGAGTTAGGAAGAAAGTTAATATTGGGTTCAGGGATTCAAACACGGGCCATTCTGTGATAATTCCAATGTGTTGTTGTTGTTGCTGTTTTTGGGTGGAGGATCCTTTTAAAGATAATATATAAAGCCAAGATTTCCTATCGGGAGGTGATGTAGTAATAGGGAATGGAACTGTTGTAGAGGAGACATTTTCCAATTGTGATTTTTCAGCAATGGACATAAGAGTTGGTTTAATAAAGTCAAATTGTTCCTTATACTGTGAAGAAGGCCATTGAGTTTCAATTCTCGGGTTTAGATAATCATCATGAGTCCAAACAAGTATATTGGTCACCAAAGGGGGGATTTTCCCCGTTAAAAAGTGTTGGGGGGTGTTTAAAGATGCCCCCGGGTCGAGGGTGCGGTTAGAAGGATCCATTTCCCACTGGAAGGTAATTTTTAATTAGGGATAAGGAAATATCTATTAATGATGAGGGTTTCACCAATTTTTCACCATAATGACGACGAGAAGTTCATTATTATCAACAACATTAATAAAATGTCATCACTGGAACAATCCCTCGACGCTATCATCGCCAAGGACCGTGCTGCGTACAAAAAGACCAGAGTGGCCAACAAGCCAAAGGCGAAGAAGCCGGTCCAACAGGGGAACAAACGTGCTGTGAAGGGCGGTTTACCTACTAAGCCAAGGGCAATCATTGCCAGAGGGGCAGCAGCAGCATTAGCAGCGAGAGGTGGGGATGTATTACCTTCTACTACTAAGGTGATGGTCAGTGGACTCCCAAGGGACATTGCACCTCCAGCTATTAAGGAATTCTTTAATTCGCAAGTTGGTGGATGCCAAATGGTCAATTTAGCTTATAACGCTCATGGGAAATCTACTGGGAATGCCACAGTTCTTTTCAAGAGTTCCAAGGCTGCAAAGGCGGCTGTTTCTAAGTACCAGAATGCCCCAATCGATGGTGGGAAGTCACTTTTAAAATTGGAATTGGTTATTAACCCAACTAATAGACCATTATCAGCTAGAATTGTTGCCAATAAGCCAGTTACAGCTAAAATTGTTCAAAAGAAGCTTTCTATTGGTAAGAAGAAGCTCCCAACTAAAACCGGGAAAAACATCCGTGCTAAGAAACCAGCTAAGAAGACATTGGAACAACTTGATGCTGAAATGGCTGATTACTTTTCAAAGAATGAATGAATATTCAATTTGTAATTTACAAATGTATTGTTAAGCTTAAATGTTATTTTAATTTTATTGTATTTAAAGAGAAAGAAGAAGAAGTGGTGTTGTTGTGTCATTTGTCATTACTACCAAAGAAATGTCCCCAGTTGAATTTGTCACCATGTCTCCGACTCATATACGAGCTCCCGGCACCTTCATATTCACTTTTACGCTGGTAACGTTCCACGCCATCATCCAGAGGGAACCCCGGTTTCACTGTTGAAATGGACTCACCACTACGTTCCTTGACCCGCTCTTGCATCAAGGAATCGTATGATGAAGCCTCCTTGGCAAACTGCTGACGTCTTCTGATGGTGACGTTGGACTTAACAGCGTACGCTGACACAACGGCCAAGATGAGACAGAAAGTCCCCTGTTTCCAAAAGGTTTTAATAGTTGGTGTTGTTGACATTTTGTTTAAAGAAGAAGAAGAACAAGAGTGAAAAATCCAATCCCCATATAAAAGTTACTATTTCTTTATCAAATGTCTTCAATTCAACACGCCATCGCCGGGAGTGTTGCTGGAATGGCAGCCATGGCCGCAACTTATCCATTGGCCAGTTGGACCACTGCCAGACAAACAAGCAAAAAGCCACGGGGTCTCTACGCCGGATTGGAGTCGGCTTTAGTTGGAATCTCGGCAGTCAACTTTCTCTATTACTACGTCTACAACTTACTGAAGATGATGTTGAAGCGTAGGGGGTACGTTTATTTGAATGTTTCCCAATCCTTATTCACTAGTATAGTTGCCGGGCTTGTTTCTAGAATCATTTCAAATCCAATTTGGGTAGCCAATACTAAAATGACATTATCAACAACAAAAACAGTAGATGATGACAATGACAACAACAATAAATCAACTCTTTCAACGATCTTATCAATCTACAAAACAGGTGGCTTGACTGAATTAATGTCAGGTTTAGCACCAGCACTTGTTCTTGTATCATCCCCAGTTATCCAATTCACCCTTTATGAACAGGTTAAAAATTACATTGTTAAAAAACACAGTAAACCATTAGATCCAAATAATGCATTAATATGGGGTGGTTTAACAAAATTAATCGCAATTTTATTAACCTACCCTTATTACACTTTAAGATCAAGAATGCATATGGATAATAAAAAATTAACTCTTTTACAAATGACAAAGAAAATGTACAATGAAGAAGGTTTAAAATCATTTTATGGTGGTTTAGATGCAAAATTAGTTCAATCTGTAATTAATGCTGCTTTGGTATTTTATATAAAAGAACAAATCATGAAAGTTTTATCATTAAGGGGAAATAGTAGAAGAATTGGTGGTAGTGGACAAATTAAAATACAATAAATTGTTTCAATTTTTCGTAACTTAAAAACATAATTGCAGATGTTGGAATAGATTTTGTTAATGTAACACCAATACCTGAATAAAATCCAAGTATACCCTTTGTTTTGTAAATATGTTTAATAACTTTTAAAAATGTTAAATCATTCCTTTCATTTGTTTGTAAAATTGATTTAACTGTATCTGCAGGAAACATTGTACAATGATATCCAATTCCAGCCATTGCACCAGCAATCATTAATTCATGTGCCTTTGGTTCATATTTTGGTTGACCATTGGCAAATGTTGATATAATAAATTCATAATTCCCAAACCATGCCATCCCACCACCAAATTCCCTAATCATTGTAAAAGTGTGTCCTCTCCATAACCCTTTTATACCCTTTTCCTTAAAAGTTTCCCTCATAATAATTGGGATTGTCTTTGGTTTAAAATTTGGGTTATCCATATTCTTTAAATTCTCAACTTGGAATTTACATTTAACTAATTCAATAGGTGTTAATATGAAACTTGTACAAAGCCCTGAAAATCCACCACAAATTAATTTATCCAAAACTTTCAATTCAGAATCTAATGGGATACCTTTGTGTAATCTAGCTAAATCCTGAGCTAAATTGTATGAAAAGAACAAACATGACATCTCTGCGGATGCACCCATAAGTGGTACACGGAGACCTTTATAAAACCCATTTAAAATACCCTCCCTTTTATAAGTCTTTTTAATAGCATCAAAAGTCCCATTAAATAAAGGTTGTGGTAATGATTGTGAATATTGAAGACGGACTTTTATTGTATCGCAGGGGAATTCGATCAGCTTCCCCAAAGCCCCAGTAATCGATCCAATAACAACCTCTCTAGCTCCTTCCCTGGCTATATCCTTCTCCCCCATTGGCTAACCTTAGCGCATCAACTTGTTCTTTGGCGGATAACGGGATTTCTTAGATCTTAAAAATATTCAAAATCACGCATCACGTGCTTTAGTTGAGGGTTTTGAGGGTTTGTCTTTTTTTTAAACTATTTTTCCCACAATGGTAAAATACACAAAACTTTTCACTCTCTTAGATCTTTTGTCTTTAAGGGATAGTCTGCCATTAACAGCTTAAACTGATTATTCATAATGAAGTACTTAGCCGCATATCTTTTATTACAACAAGGTGGTAATGCCGCCCCAGCTGCCGCCGATATCGTCGCTCTTCTTGAATCCGTTGGTTCTGAAGTTAACCAATCCAAGGTTGATCTTCTTTTAGCCTCCCTTGAAGGTAAGGACGTTAACACTTTAATCACCGAAGGTGCTTCCAAGTTGGCCTCAATCCCATCCGGTGGTGCTGCTGCTTCATCCTCTGGTGCTGCTGCTTCTGGTGCTGCTGCTGAAGAAGCCGCTGCTGAAGAAGTTGAAGAAGCCAAGGAAGAATCCGATGATGACATGGGTTTCGGTTTGTTCGATTAAATTAATAAATAATCATTCTTTTGTATAAAGGTTGTATCTTTTTAATATAATAAATCAAATCAAATCAAATCAAATCAAATTAAAATTATAACAATGTTAATGTCCTAGTTAATTCTTTTTCCATTTCTTCATTTATACTTAAATTAAAATCTTGTCCATTTAAAACCTTAACTTTATCCTTCAACCCATTTACTAAATCTATCTTGTTCCTTAATTCCTTTAATCTTTCTATATTACTCTTCAAATCTTCCCTTACTTCATCATATTCTTCAATAAGGTCTAAATTGGATGTATCCAATCCATTGGAATTTGGTAACTCATACACCATCTCCAATATCATGTTCCTCTGTGGGTTATTCAATAATACATTATTCATCCCCCCTCCAATATAATTACTATTGAAATCTTCAATATTAAACACACTTAAAATATCATTAACTTTATCTAAATTATCAATTTGCTCCCTTCCTATACTTCTCTCAATCTGTGTTATTTGCTGTACGATCTTTGTTCGGCTCTGTTTGTTGAAATATAACGTTCGGTACTTGTCATTCAAACTTTCATTGATTAAATACATCAATTTACTCCATTCCTGACGCGTAAGTTTAATCCCTGAATGTCGTAACCTTTTTAACTCAACCTTATCTAATACTAATCCTTCGCATATTTCATCCTCCTGTTGTTTCACAAATTTCGTTATAGCTCCGTGGCTAACGGGAATTGTAATCATTTTCTGTATTAAGAAGAACACAATGATAAACAATATGTTATTACTATAAAATCTCAAATTCTTGCTCATGTGAGGATAAACTAAACTCATGTCCAAATTTATCAACAGTTCCAAATGTCTGTAGCATTTGCTTTGGATTTTCCCCAAATAAAACATCCCATAGCCATTTAACAACCCTTTGAAAGAATGTCTTAGGTTCAATTCGAATTGAAGTAAAACTCAATTGATTCCTCAATATTAAATCAATTGATTGCTTCTTGTTAAGACATTTCCATAAACTTTTGTGTCTGTTCAAGTCGTTTATAAGTTTATCAAAGCCCATACTCATGTTGTTATCTTAATTAATATCATTAAAAGGAAAGAGAGAAATGTAAATGTATCGTATTTATATAGATTTGTAATATATATTAATAAACCAACTTAAATTTGTGATCTATCACTTATTATTTAAATGGTGCTTTCAATGGATTAATAACACTACCAAACCTAGTAATAACATCAGGTGTGGTCATCTTTTGGAATGTAGAATCAGAAACCCATTCTTTACCTAATGGCATTCTAAGAGATTTTTCATATTCTTCCCATGTCTTAAATGGGTATGGAATCTTTTCTGCTTGGTATTTCATACTGGCCTTGGTAACTTTCTCATTTATTATAACTGTATCCTTACCCTTATCCATTCTTTGATTCTTACTTGTAACACCTTGTACCTTCCTTATAATCTTACGCTTCTTACGTTTATTTTGGTAACCCCAACTATCATCACCTTCTGTACCAGCCCAAGCACCCCAACCTGGCATTGAATCATCAATTTCTTTATCATCTTCCATATTCTCAACTTTTTCCTTTTCAGAAACAAATTCATTTTGAATGAGGTCATCACCTGCAAATGCTTGTTTAATTAAATCTTCCTGTTTGAACATGTAAACATCATCTTCGCCATTCCCAACTTCTCCTTCAATTTCATCATCACTTTCAGCTGCTGCTCTCTTTTTCTTATTCTTATTTTTTTCTTCTATCTTTGGATCAATCAATTTAAGTGTTTGTGTAGTATCAATTGTAACTTCTTCAATTGATCTCTTCTTTTGAGATCTCTTGGATTTAGCTTCTTGCTTTTCCATATCCTTATTAATTTTAGATTGGAATTTAACACCTTGTTTAGAATTCTTATCAACAATTGAAACCTTGGATGATTTCTTAGTTGAATTTTCATCTTCAGAATCATCATCTAACCATGGGTTGGCTTCCTCTGTTTCATCTGCTTTACCTTCATTTTCTTCTTCAGAATCACTTCCTTCTTCCCTTATTGAAATTCTCTCCTTAACTTTCAACCTATTGACAAGTGATCTACTATCATCTTCTTCATTCTCTCTTAAAATTTCTTCATCTAAATCATTGGCTTCTTTTGATTTAACTAGTGCAGATGGTGTATAAACTCTTCTACCTGAATTTATCATAACATTAACACCGTTATCTTGATTTCCTTGAAATAATTCTTCGCCATTTGAATCTCTCATATTCTTTAAATCTTGAACTTGCTTCATTTGAATTAATCTCTCCCTTTCTGCTGCATTCTTCATAAAATCCATTGCAAGAACACCTTTACCTAACTTACCTAACTTTTCATCGTCTGGTTGTTTATCATCTTGCATATCCCTTTCAATATCACTTAAATCTCTATCATCTTCTTCATCTTCACTACCTTTAGAACCCATTTGTTTTTGTCTCAATAATTCACTACGTCTCATCATCTCCTCTAATTCCTCTCTTGAATCCTTATCCTTTGATATACCTGATTTAATTAAAGATTTTGCCCAGCTTGATGTATTCTTATGTTTTAATGTCATTCTTTCCTTTGCTCTGAGATAATCTGGATCTTCTTGATCTTCATCACCTTCTTCAAAACCATCCATCATTGCTTGTTCTTTATCCTTATCCTTTCTCAATTGTTTCCTGAATGATTTGGATTTGATTTTCTTTAACCTCTTAGCATCTCTATCATTCCTGTACATTAATTCTCTCATCATTCTTAATTCTTTAGTCTTTTTCAACATATCAGCTTTTGACATCTTGGCAGTTTGAATGTTATTAAATAAATCTTCAGTTTTCTTCTCTTCTAAATTAGATTGTTTTAAAATTGAGTCTAATTTTGATTCTAATTCATTTGTTGGTTCTTCACTTGGGGTAAATGCAGCCATTGGATTTTGTTCAATTACTTCAGGTCTAAAATCTAAAACTTCCTTTTCCCTATTTTCAGTAACAACATCATTCCATTTACTAACATCCTCTCTTTGGATTTCATAAGCTGCACGACGTTCTTGTCTCTTTTGAATTCTTGCTGGTAATGGAACTGCATATGCACCTGTTTTACTTTGAATAACTTGACCATGGTAATCTCTTTCCTCTTCATCATTATCATCACCAGTTCGGGCATCAGATTTATTAGATTTTAATAATTCAACAGCTGTTTCATCATCAGCATCTTCTAAAAGCATATCATCAAAATCTAAATCATCACCTTTTGTTGGTAAAGCAAATTGAGATTCACTTGTTTTATCATTGATTAAAACTTTACGTTCTTTTTCTGTCTTTGGTAAATGCTTTGAAAGGTTAGATATGACATTTCCAAGTTCATTTTCAGAATCACTAATGTTCATTTCATCAAATGGGTCTTCTTCTTCAGATTCAGATTCGGACTCTTCTACTGATTCTTCCTCTTCCTCTGATTCATCTTCTTCTGCTTCATCATTGAAAACTAATTCATTCTTCTTTGATTTCTTTGCATTTTCCTTTTCAATTTGCTTCAATTCTTTATCATCTCTATCCCAAGCTTCTGAAAGTGTAATCAATTCCCCCTCTTCAACAGATGACCAACCCTCATCTTCATCTTCACCATATTCATTAAATTGCTTTGATTTCAAAATTGATTTTTTTGAAGACTTTGAATCTTTCTTTCTTTGATCCCTTGTGGTTTGACTAAAGGTGTTATCAAGAACATCGTATTCATCCTCACCCCATGCTTCATCAGAATCAAGTTCTTCATCATCGAATTCCAATTCCGAGTCCAAATCAACATCTTTGTTCCCTTTAAGAAACTTTCTTGCATCAATAACAACATCTTTAAAATCTTCATATTGTGGAGTATGTTTTGATCGCGTTTTCTTCTCCTTTTGCCATTTCTGTGGATTTCTAGCCATGATTTTTGGATAATTTTTCACTTAATATAAGAAAGAAAAATAATTAAAAAAAAAAAATTTTAAGTTTTTGCTCTTTTTGCTCAGCATTTTCATACATATTTTACCAAATTATTAAAACCTTTAAAAGATGGTGAAACCCTGTTTTAAAAGCCAAATCTATTTGTTAAAAACCCCAATGGAGTTTTTTCAGATTATTTTAAATGTCAAATTAGTAATTTAAAGAAATTTTTGTCACGTGATTTGATGGTAAATAAAATTATGTGGCTCAGATCAGTTGATAAAATAAACCTTACAGTTGTTAATCCACAATTCCCTCTTTTCATTACCCAATTCTAACAAATGCCAGGAATTTCCACCAACGCAATTCACGCAGATCAAGTTCACAATAGAGTCATTGATGTTGTGCCACCAATCAATGTATCCACAACTTACAGATACCCTGATAACCCTGATGATCTTTTATTAGCAAAAGATCATAAGAAAGATCATGACTATACTACCACTGCTCCATATTACTCAAGATTAGCACATCCAAACTCTACTCGTGTTGAAGCAGTATTGGATGATTTACTTGAAGGCCACACTGTTATTTATAATTCAGGGTTATCCGCTTTCTTTGCTGCTATTATGCATTTCAATCCAAAAACAGTTGCTATTGGTGATGGTTATCATGGTTGTCATGGGATTTTACATTTATTAGAACGTAACTATGGGGTTAAGGTTGTTAATTTGAATCAATTGGATCAATTGAAATCCGGTGATTTAATTCATGTTGAAACCCCTGAGAACCCATATGCTAAAATTCATGATATTGCCCATTATGTTGCAAAGGCAAAAGAAATTGGTGGTGTTAAAGTACTTGTTGATGCTACATTTGCTCCTCCGCCGCTTTCTAATCCATTTGATCAAGGTGCTCATATGGTTATGCATTCTGCAACTAAATATTTTGGTGGGCATTCCGACCTCTTGGCTGGGTGTCTTGTTACAAAGGATAAGGCGGTTAAATTGCAATTGGTTAAGGATAGAATTTTCCTTGGTACTAACATTGGTAATATGGAAGCATATTTACTTTTAAGAGCTATGAGAACATACGAATTAAGAATTAAGCAACAATCTACAACTGCTACTGCAATTGTTAAATACCTCAATGATAATATTTCCAAATGGCCAAAGTTAGCTAAAATTCATCATTCTTCATTACAAAAGGATGATTTTGTTGCTAAGCAAATGAAAGGTGGGCATTCTCCAGTATTTTCAATTGAATTAACTGAAAATGAGGATGCTAAGTCATTACCTTCTAAATTGAAATACTTCCAACATGCTACTTCCCTTGGTGGTGTTGAATCGTTGATTGAATATAGACCCATGTCAGATCCCAATGCTCCATTGACTTTATTGAGAATTTCCTGTGGTATTGAAAACATTGAAGATTTACTTGCTGATTTAGATGCCGCCCTTTCTAAATAAGTGAGTTCTCCAACACTCACAAAGCTTTATTTGTAAACTTTTTTTGTAAACACACTTTACCTGATTTATTACATAATCATCATTATTTTTCTTTATAATTCAGTTTTCTTCTTTTGTTATTTGTTTATCATTTACGCGTCAAATGGCATCAACATTGGATCAAGAAATATCAGTAGCTCCAGCCCAGATTGAATTGCCTAAAAAGAAGAGGGGTAGACCAAGGAAATTCCCATTGGACCCAAAGAAGCCGGCCAAAAAGGACAAAACAACAACAAAAACAACAAAAACAAAAACAACAAGTACCAAAAAGAAGAAACTCAAATCAGCAACCCCACAGGAACAAGCAATAGAAATAGATGATGACCTTATCGATTCAAGTCTTATCAAGAAGGCTATAAATGCTAATGATTATGAAGAATCATGCTTTTCATTAAAGAACCCACTTACTGTGTATGGTTCAAGTAGAGCAACAACGAATTTTGATTTAAGGACATTACATTTCCATGGATTTAATTCTAAATATTCAAATAAATTAAAATTAATGTTTCAAAATCAACTTGATTCAACTATTTTACCTATAAATAATAATAAAATTGAACATTCACCAAATTCAAATAAATTTCCAAAGTTAAAAGATGTACAATTAATTGAAATTGATTATAAATCATTACCACATATGTCAAGTGTAATTAATACAAGTTTTAATGATGATAATAATTTTGAAATTATTGGAGTTAATGGAATGAGATCATTCCCAATAAATGATAAAACTTTAAGAAAGGGAATTGTTTTAAATACAGGTGGTATCCCTATTATTTCAAAATGGTACCCATATTCAATAAATGGTAAAAGGTATCTTTTTGTTAATATTGTTTCATCAATTGATGAATTATCAGAGGGAAATTTTGAAAATTCTGGAATTTCATTATTGAATATTTATCAATGTTCATTTGATGATAATGGGCCTCCATTAAATT
This sequence comes from Saturnispora mendoncae, assembly GCA_030564545.1. NCBI lineage: Eukaryota > Fungi > Ascomycota > Pichiomycetes > Pichiales > Pichiaceae > Saturnispora > Saturnispora mendoncae. Next base: position 16,275 of record JAJLVT010000116.1, read on the forward strand.
TATGGAAATCAATTAAATTAAATAGCTATTTTAAGGAAATCCATTTTACAAAAACAAAGAATGAGGGAATATTAATGGGAGTTTTAGGGAATGGGTCTGTTGATATTTGGAATTTAAATCAAAATTTCTTCAATTCAAAATCTAAATATATTAAAGTCATTCCTTCATTAAATATAGAATTCCCTGAACAATTATCAAAGATAACATGTGCTACAATTGTTGATAATTCAACTATTTTAGTTGCTGGAACATATGGATTAATTGGCAAATATACTTTACCAAATCTAAAAGCAGATTTTATTCAAGCAACAAGGTTACCAACAATAAGTTCAATAACATGTAAGGGATCAAATGAATCAATTTTATTAACAAGTTTAGATTCCAATTATTATTTAATAGAATCCTTTGGATTACCCTTAATTTCACCAACAATAATTGAGGCAGGGTCAACAAGGGATTTCATTTTCAATCAGAGGGTATTATCACTACCAATCAATGATTCATATTTATTATGTGATTGGCCATTGGCTATTAAAGTAATAACAGATAGGGATCCACAAGGGTCACAAAGGGCTAAAATTGGAGGTGATGGAGAAGTTTGGTCAATTGGTAAAGAAACTGATGTTGATACAGGATTAATTACAATTGGATTATCAAATGGATCATTAAAAATTATAAATGTTTGTAATTACCTTTCTGCTGAGGAAAGGAAAATTGATCCAATATCAATAAGGTTATACCAATTAAATAAAATTGGAGATAAATATTCATTAGATTTATCATTTAATATAAATTCATCATCTGATGTTTTAAAGGAGGGTGTTAGAAAGAATTTAAGGATAGATGAAAAGGATATTAAAGTACCAAGGGATGATAAAATTTGTAATTTATCAAATGGGATATGTGAAGGAGTTTTAATGTCAACATGGGCAAATGGGTTAATATCTATTGAACAGTTATTATATTAAAAAGAGAAAAAATGTATATTATATATCTTACCAATAAATATTAAAATGGTAACCTTCACTGTAACTTTTTAAACCACCTTTTAAATCTTTAACATTTTTATAACCATTTAATTTTAAATGATTAGTTGCTAATTGAGAAGCATTACCGAATCTACATAAAACCAGTACGTTTTTATCATCACCACCAATAATTTCATCAATTTGAGGTTTATCCATTTTCTTTAATTTATCCCAGGGTATGTTTGTACAATTATCAATTTTAGAAATATTATATTGTTCAGTTGGTCTAACATCAAGAATGATATCAGCAGTTGGCATTTGATTAACAAAATCTTCTCTTTCTAATCTATCATCTTCTTCAAGGACATTTGAATTAACTGATCCACACCATTGTGAATAATCAATTGATTTAATTATATCACTATTTAACTTTTTCCCATCTTCTTTATTACAAAGACAATCATTTTGCTTTGATCTCATTTTAAAATTTCTTAAAGTTTGTTGAGGTCCATAACCAACAAACATTGTTAAAAATGGTTGAAATTCATTTGATTTATAATATCCAGTTAATATCTTTGTTGTTTCAGTTGCCATCATTACTCCAACTAAACCAACACAAGAACCAATAACGCCAGCAGCAGAACATGAAGTAACAGTATCAGGTCTTGGTGGAGTTGGATAAAAACATCTATAACAAGGACCAACCCCTGGTGGGTAATTTAATATACTCAATTGACCATCAGATTTAACAGCAGATGCACTAATAAGTATTTTATTATGAATGACACATAAATCAGAAATGATATATCTTGTAGTTGGATTATCAGTACAATCTAAAACTAAATCATAATTTTTAACAATATCCCCACCAGAAAAGGGATTTATTGGATCATGATGAGTTATAATTTTAACATTTGGGTTTAATTTGTTTAATCTTAATTTAGCACTTTCACATTTTAACATACCAACAGTTGTTGTATCATGAATGATTTGTCTATGTAAATTAGTTGTTTCAACAGTGTCAAAATCTTGAATACCAATTTTCCCAATACCAGCAGCTGCTAAATATAATAAAGCCGATGAACCTAAACCACCTGCCCCAATAACTAAAATTGAAGCATTTTTCATTCCTAATTGACCATCTAAAGCATTAAACTCTGGGACTTGCATTTGACGTCCATAACGACGATATTCTTCTTGAGAGAGTTCCATATTAAAGGGGAGAAGATCTAAGCTAAAAAGAAAAAGAAAAAGAATAAGAGAGTGAAAAATTATTTTTAAGGAAATATATGTCAAATGAAGTTACAATATTAGTTTAAGATTATTATTAACTGATAAATATCATTATATTGATGATGATGATAATAATAAATATAAATCTATTCTAATTATATAAACAAAGTGGAAATACAATTAATTAGACAACCTTTTGTTTAACAAAGAAATTCTTTAAATAGAACATTTGGTAGCAACCAGTTGCAATCAAAACCACCAATTGGATAATAGTCCATTTAACAGATCTAGCATTTACATGTTCTGAAGTATCTCTGAATGAAGATTCCTTTAATCTCAAAAGAGATTGTTCTCTCTTTAAATCTGATAATTTTTTAACTAATTCATTTGTCTTCATTGTTAAATAAGAAACTTCTTTATCTCTTTTTGAATCAACAAATTGAGTAGCATCACCAACAACTAAATCAAAAAACACTCTATGTTTTGATTTACTTGACCAATTTGTATGTTTTGGAGTTATACAAAATTTATGTTCCCCTGATTCTAAAGAGGTGAACGTGAATTGACCAATTGGTGAATTCTTTTGTGATACCACCCTGTGGTTGTTATCAAAAGTTTCATCAACGGTGATTTCCAACTTTAAATTGTTTGAATTCTCCACGTAATCATTTGCCTCTCCGGACCATTCGTAAACGGCAAATTTCCCTACTGCAATAGTATCAGCGGGAAGGTCTTCAAAGAAACACTTGGTTTCGTCTGTGTTAATATAAAAGTGCAGTGCGTGAGCAATTGGAAGGAAAATCCCTAAGAAAATTGCCAATTTCATTTTGAATTTTAAGAAGAAATTGAAATCAACAAAACAATGAAAATGAAAATGAAAGAAAATTAAAATTAACAAAAGAAAAATTAAATTTTTCACTTTTAAAAAAAAAAAGTATTTAAATTTCACATTTTTAACAAATTTTGATTTAATTTCAATGTCAAACGCTGAAAACGATCCCCGTTTTAAAAAGGTTTTCTCCGATCCAAAGTATAGATACGCTAGAAAGCAAAAAAACCGTGTGGAAATCGACGATAGATTCTCTAAAAGTGATTTAATTGTGAACAAATCTACTTCTAAAGTTGATAAATATGGTAGAAGACTCAAAAAGGACGACGATGCTTTAACAAAGACATTTGATGATTTATATAAACAACAAGGTGAAGAAAGTAACGATGAAGAAGAAAAGAAAAATGAATCTGAAAGTGAATCTGACAGTGAATCTGAAGACGATGAAGGATCTGTTGAAGATATCCTTGCCAAAGCTAGAGGTTTAACTGGTGATTCTGATTCTGATTCTGATTCTGATCTTGATTCTGATGCTTCTGCATTGGATGATGATGAAGATGATGAAATAGTAGAAACAATCCCAGAACATGACCCAACAATGAGATTCGCTGCTGTTAATTTAGATTGGGATCATTTAAATTCCACTGATCTCTTTGCCACATTTTCTTCCTTTTTACCAAAAGATGGTTACATTAAGCGTGTTCAAATTTTTAAATCTGAATATGGTAAACAAAAACTTGAACAGGAAGATTTACATGGTCCACCAACTGAAATTTTCAATCAAAAGGAACAACAAGAATTAAGTGATGAAGAAGATAGTGATGAAGAAGAAATTGATGTTGTTAGTGCAAGTAAAAAATTATATAAAGAATCAAATGAAGAAGATATGGAATTTAATACAAGTGAACTTCGAAAGTATCAAATGGATAGATTACGTTATTTTTATGCAGTTATAACATTCAATTCATTAGAAACTTCTCAACATGTTTATCAATTATGTGATAGTACCGAATTTGAAAGTACTGGGAATTTCTTTGATTTAAGGTACATTCCAGATGAAATGGAATTTGATGATATTGATTTAAGAGATCAATGTAATGATGTACCAATTAATTATAAACCAATTGAATTTTCAACTGATGCATTAAGATCAAGTAAACCGAAATTAACTTGGGATGAAACCCCTGCTGAAAGAGTTCAATTTATTAATCGGGCATTTAAACAAAGTGAATTAGAAGATATGGATTTTAAAGCTTATTTAGCAAGTGATAGTGAAGATGAAAATGAAAATGAAGCCGCTGAAAATAGTGTTAACAAATATAAGAGTTTAGTTTCAGGTTTAGTTAAAAATAATTCATCAAAGAAATCACAAGTGAATTCTGGTGATGAAATTGAAGTTGCTGATGGTAGTGATGATGATGATGATGATGTTGATATTGAATTTACCTTTACACCAACTACTTCAGTTGATAATGATGAACCAAAGACTAAAAATTCAGGTGAGGGTGAAACTAACATTGAGAAATTAAAGAGAAAGGATAAGGAACGTAAAAAGGCAAGAAAGGAAAGAGTTAAGGAATTAAAGGAGGAAGCACGTAATAAAAAGAAGAGGAATAATAAGAACAGAAATCAAGAAGAACAAGAACCACTTGTTATAACTGGTGATGTTGATGGTGATGAAGAAGAACCAAATCATTTTGATCAAAGAGATATTGATAAATTAAAGAAATTGGAAGGTAAGAAGAGAAAGAATGCAAAGCAAAAGAGAAGAGAGGCTGAGTTAAAGGAAAGAGTTGGTGAAAGTAATGAGAAAGTTATTGTTGATGATAGATTTAAAGAAATGTTTGAAGGACATGAATTCGTTGGTGGTAGTGAAACTGTTAAAGAATTAAGAAAGGAATATAATCAAAAAAAGCGTTCTAATGTTGATAATAATTCATCTGATAAGAAATTGAATGGCCTCGTTGAGAAAATTAAAAGGAGGAAACAGAAATAAGTTTTATATTATATTATATTACAACATGAGCCATATTTACTATTTTTCTTTTCATTTATTGTAATTTAAGAAATAAATATATACATTTTAATAATGGGGAATTCTGTCTCATCAAAGGATGAAAGTGGGTCCCCTGTGTTTAATACTTATGAATTATCAAGGAATGAACTTCATAGGGAAATATTTAATGAATTGAAACGTTTAGCCAATCCCGTTGATTTAATTCAATTGTCAAGGAATTTACCATTTAAAGATGGAGATAAATTGAGTAGTAGGATAAGTAAGGATCAATTGTTCAATTCATTGAATATCACTAAATCCAATGAGTTTTTATGGAAATTTGTAAAGGTTTTATCCAAATGGCCACAATTTTCAACATTTTGGTATGACGATGGAGATGATAATGATGACACAATTTCATTAAGGGAATTAATCATATGTTTGGTGGTATTACAAGGGGGGTTAAAGGAACTTAAGTTAAAAGTGGAGTTACCACAATTGGTTTGGATTGCAATGATGTTAAATGAAGAGGGCAAATCATATGGAGGAGAATGTAGTAATTTCCAAAAGGTTGATACAATTGTTGATATTAAAGGGAAAATTCAATGGGGGTTATTACCGATTATTCAATCAATGGATGGGGTTGAATTAATTCCAATTACCAAACGAGTGTTCACCCAAATGATTTCTGAAATTTTACCATTATTTGCAATTGATGGTAATAATGATGGTTTGGTTGTATCTAATGAAGAAATCAATAAAATTAAGTTTAAATTAACAATAAAGTCTATTGTTGAAGGATATTTTACAAGTGATGAAAATACTTTGTTGGTATCCTTATCATTTGAAACATTTTTAAGAAAGTTCCAAGAATTGACACCAAGATTGTTTGAACCACTTAAATTATTGTTAACCCCATTGATACAAATTGAATTAATGCAGAGTGAACAATTGGCTCCTTTGAAAAGTGGGAAGGTTCTAACCACTTCATTATATTGTCAATTGAACACTATTATACCTATCAGTAAAACAGTGCAGGCGTTATTCATTGGATCAGAAGATGGATTTTCCATGAGAGCATTGGAATCGCATATATTTAAATACAGGTCACCAACGTTAATGTTATTAAGGGGGAAGGTGCAACATGGGTTTGACAAACATAAGTCAGGGATTTTCAAAAAGTTCCCCGAGAATGAATTGGCAATGAACATCGAAAACTCCAATGAAAAGACAATGGTAACCTTGGCATTGTACATTAAAGAACCATGGAAACTAAGTAATGATAAGATATTTGGTAAAGGAACATGCGAGGTTTATGAGCTACAACCGAGGATACACAGGAATTCACCCGTTGCTGGTGGAGCATATTTTACCACCAATGGAGTTGGACTTGGAATTGGAATGGAAAGTGTACCAAAGGTTTCGAAAGTGGATGTTTCCAAAAGTGTTAAATTTGGGGACATAGATGTTGGTAGTGTAATTATTGACAATTCACTAGAATATGCCCATTACCAGCGTGGTGTTAATGAAGAGATGTGGCTAAAGTTATTAGAGATTGAAGTTTTAGCACTTGGCAATAGTGAAGAACGGTTGGCTCAGGAGGGGCGTTGGGCTTGGGAAAAAAGGGAAGCAGATAGAAGGAAATATGTTGGAGACATTGCAGAAAGTCGTGCGTTGTTAGAAATGGCAGGTTTGGTAGGAAATGGATTAATTAATGGGGGTTCATGATGCTGAGCGAAAATGGATGGAAATCTATGGAACGGTTATTTTTTCTTCAACATCAACGACATCAAAATAAAGCAACATGTTTTTTGTGGAAAGTGAAATTAAGTGAGTTCTGGGATGGAGGAGAAAGACCGCAAGTCGATGTCGTTTATCCAGAAATTATATGGTATGGTTGAAAACCCAGAATTGGATGATATCATTAAATGGTCAGACAACAATCAATCATTTTTAATAACCCCCACTGAGGACTTTACAAAGGCATTAGGGAAGTATTTTAAACACGCGAATATTGCTAGTTTCATTCGTCAATTGAATATGTATGGATTTCATAAAGTAATTGAAGGTTCAGATAGGAAGTCCAATGGAGAATGGGAATTTAGACATTCACAAAATTCATTTAAAAGGGGAGACATTGAGACATTAAAGATGATTAAGAGGAGGACATTGAAAACACCTGCCTCTTCAACTGATGCTGGTTGTGAAACAACAACAACAACAACTGAAAAGAAGGAAATTCATCATGATCAACAACAACAACAACAACAACAACAACAACAACAACAAGGACGCGTTCCAGTTCAATTATCTCCATATGAATTTCAATCGTATACACCCCATAATGGGGAGTCCCCAGTTGAGTATACGTCCAATGATAATGGTTATAAAAATGTGCAGGCACATTATTATCATCAACAAGCGCAGCAATTACAAGCCCAACGTCAACAACATGTTCAAGCACAACATATGTATTCAACTGTACCTGTAATAGGAACACCAGTTGCAGCAACTGCATCTCCAAGTGGATCATATGCGGACCAAGCATTAATTTATCCAGGTACTTATATAACACCTCAAATTACAGATTTACAAATGCGATTAGTTGAAAGTACAAAATGTATGGATAGATTAATGAAATTTAATGATTTATACAGGGAAGAATTGAATTCATTAAATTATGATTTAGTTTCAGTTTTAGATTTAATGAAGAGTCAAAATAAGGATGAAAAAGTTATAAATGATTTTAGGTCTAGGATTTTACAAAGGTCTGCACAAAGGGATATGACAATTAGGGGGTTATTACATACCAATTCAGATTTATTGGAAAGACAATGTAGTATAAGTAGTGTTGTTGCTAATACACCACCACCGCAACCTGTTCCTGCTCCTCCTTCAAATAATTTATTTAAATCTGGTACATCAACAAGTTTAACTGGTGGTAATATCCCAATATGTGGTGGAGGATCAAGTGGACAACAAATTGGAAGGAATTCATCAACGACATCAATTACATCAAATCCATATTTTTCACAACAAGTTGCAGTACCATCAACAACTGTTGTACCAACTCATCCATCAGGACATTATTTCCCAGATTATTATCAACAACAGGGTAATGGAGTTTTTTTACATAAAGATATAAGGTATTCAATTAGTTCAAGTGGGAATTATAGATCTAGGAATCCATCAATTCATGATCCATTAGCACCTGATAAACCACAATCATCACCCAGTTCAGTTGTAACTAATTTACCGATACCAGCATCAGTTAATAATTCAAATACAACACCAACAACAACACCAGGGAATGGAGCGTCAATAATTGGGCAAGTATTAACACCTGATTCAGTTACAAGTTATAATAGTAAAAGATTTAAAGGTAAGAGAAGTAGTGGAGTTTATGCGATGTTAAATACTGATGAAGATCCTAAAGAGGAGAATACAAATGAGAATAGTGGTAGTAATAAACGTGTAAAGATGGTTTAATAAAAAGAAACAAAATATAAAACTTTTTATATAGATCTTTTTTTATTGGTTGTCATTAAAAATATAATAACCAAGATAAGGAGGGTAATTTTTAAAAAAAAAAGAAGTAAATAAGTAAATAAGTGTAAATATATATATATATATAAAATATTTATTAAAATACAAATGATTTAATTTCATTTATTTTCTAACAATTTAGTGTTGTTATTATTATCAGTTTCAATTTTTAAAGTTTTTGTGTTAAGGTTACGTGCTCTATTCAAATACTCCCAGTAATCATCACCGGAGAGTACATTTATTTCGTCAATAAGTAATTCAAAAGGACCGAATTTTCCATCAGCTAGGGAAATCCCAATTGATTTAATTCTATCCTTTTCAAATTCAGATTGGTGTTGAACTTGCACGATGCCTCCTGTTTGTTAAGACAAAATCATTTAAATTAATAAATAAATCTTGCCATTTATTTGAAGTTGAATTTGTGAAAAGTCTATGTTGATAAAGGTCAGTTCTTGACATTGTATCAGTTTGAACATTAATCATAAAATTTCTATCAGGTGTTAAATTTTTAACTTTAATATGTAAAACTTCAAATGGTGACCAATCCCACCAAAAATTTGTTTGAGATTTAAATAAATAAAATGGTCTAAATTGTGCCATTGGGTCAGGGTTTCTATTTTTTGTTTTAAACATTGCCCAACCTGAAGAAAGTACTTTTGTTTTTTGTGATTCATTAGCATTAATTGGTAAAGAAGGGTTTAAATTTCCATGGAAATGACCAGAAAGAGGGCCATCACGAGTTGATCTGAGTGGTTCAAAATAAGCCGTTGAGAACCCTTTGAGAATGTTATCTGCTGTTGTTTGAATACGAGCAAAAGTCTCAGGGGTTTTGAAGTTGAGAATGGGTAATTTCATATAATAAGAATAAGAATAAGAAGAAGAAGAAATAGAAAAAAAAGAATAATAAATGATTAATTGTTTATATATATATATATATATATATAAAGGGAGATGAAACTTGCGGTGCAATTTGGGCATTTTAACGTTTTAGTTAACAACGCTGCTGGTGTTTATGGACTTTTAGCTGGTGGTGGGTCCCCATGCCATTTTTTTCAGTGTCTTGTGGCCATTTGGGGGGTTTTGGTACTAAAATATCCGTCCTTGGGGCGTTATAGGGGGCTTTTCATTGGGGATTTGCTTGTTTCTATAATAATAGGGATCGTCAGTTACGATTCCCCAGTTGTTCCAAGTCCAAATTTGATTAAGAGGGTAGCTGTTGAATTAACTGCACATTCTGCCTCTTTTGCTCTTGAACAGACAATTTTCACTACTTTTGCCCTCCTGGCCTTTCTTGTTAGAATAGTGCCCATCTACTTCCTGTATAGCTTTAAATAATGGATGTGTATGATAACCACGCTGGGCTTATTGAGGGCCAGAAACACCAACATCGTACAACTCGTGATAAGGCAGATAGGGCCACCGTAAACCAAGTTCTTGACCCAAGGACTCGTCGTTTTCTCAATTCACTTAAGACAAGGGGGGCATTTGGGGAGTTAGGGGACTGTGTTTCAACAGGTAAGGAAGCTAACGTTTATTCAGGGACTCCAGCACCTGTTGAAGGAGAAGAAACAGAAACTAATAATGGATCACCATTAGCTATTAAAATCTATAAAACTTCCATCCTTGTTTTCAAAGATAGATCAAAATACGTTGTTGGTGAACATAGATTTACCTCCCAATCAAAAAACCCACGTCAAATGGTTCAACAATGGGCTGAAAAGGAATTTAGAAATTTAAAAAGAATTCATCAAGACCCTTTAATTTACTCTCCAGCTCCAGTTGATATCAAACAAAATGTCCTTGTTATGCAATATTTAACAATGGATGGTGGTGCTTCACCATCTCCTAAATTAAGAGATCATCCATTTGCTGATATTGAAGAAGTTGGTCATTTCTATTTGGAAATGTTGGTATTAATGAGAGCCCTTTATCAAAGGTGTCATTTAGTTCATGCTGATTTATCAGAATATAATACTATTGTCCATGAAGGGAAACTGTACGTTTTTGATGTTTCACAATCTGTTGAACCAAGTCATCCTATGGCTCTTGATTTCTTAAGAATGGATATTAAAAATATTAATGATTTCTTCTCTAGAACAAAGAAAATTAATGTTTATTCTGAAAGGGATGTATTTAATTATATTATAACCCCTGAAATTATCCCTAATGAAAATTTAATTACTGATCATTTGGAATTAAAGGAAAAATGGTTGGATTATTTACATTCATTACCCCTTAAAACAAATGAAGATGATGATTTCAATGATCAAATCTTTAGATCTTTACATTTAATTACTTCATTACATCAATTAGATGAAGATGATTATTCAAATTTTAAGGAAATTGATACTTTAGGTGAATTAGTTGGTAAAGTTGATAAGGAACAGGTTAAAGAAGATGGTGAATTTGATAGTGTTAATGAATCTGATAGTGATGATGAATTTGATAGTGATGGTGATAGTGATGGTGATGATTATGAAGATAATGATGGACTCTCCGCTGGTGCTCTTAGACAAAAAAAAAATCAAGATAAATCACTTCTTAAAGCTGAAAAGGCTAAGATGAAAGAAGAAAATAGAGAAAAGAGAAAGACAAAAATGAAGAAACATATTAAGAAGAGACTTGTTAAAAAATCAAGTAATAAAAAGAATGCTAATTAATATTAACTTTCTTTCCCCTCCCACTCCCCCTCCATCCAAAAAAAAAAAAAAATACATTTTACATTTTATAGACTCTTAGATTCCTTTTCTGATAATACCTAATAATATCTTTATAAATAATTAAATTTTGTTTTACATCCTTTATGGTATATATATATATATATATTCCTATTTTACAATCTCATACTCCAACTTCTTCCTCTTGGTTTTATTCTTCTTACTCTTTTTATCATCCTCCTTCTTTCTCTTCTTATTGGTTTTAATCGCAAACTCATCATATTCATTCCCAAATACTGTTGCATACTTCCTATTCTTAAAATTACCCTTAATGTAACCCTCACCACTAAGTTTCCATGAACAATTCAAAATCTTTAACCATTCACTTTTACTTAATGAACACTTTTGAATCTCCTCTAAATATTGACATAGTTCAATATTGGTAATATCCTTGATTATATCCCTAAAATTACCTTCCTTAATATTAAACAAAAAACCTTCATCACTTTCATTATCATAATATAACCTCCTAATAATTTCATACCAAACAATAAATATCTCCCTATCCAAAACTAAATTTAATGGATTCATTTCATCTCCATTACAAATCAATTCAATAATATCCTTATTATTCCCATCTTCATTTTTAACTTTAAATTCCTTTAAATCTAATTTTAAATATTCCTCCATCATTAATTGCCCTGGATTCAATATCATTATCATCTCAATCATTAATAAACTTATATCATTAAATGCTTTTTCAATTACTTCAATTTCTCCATCCTCTGCTAATTTAAAATAAAATCCAACTGATCCATCCTCCTTATATTCACATGATTCTTTTAAATTGGTTATTATTTTCTTAATTTCTTCTTCATTCCTCTTTAAAACTAAATTTAATGAATAAACCCCAATTAAATGATACCCCCATCCAGAAGCATGAATATAACTCATATACTCTTCATCAAATTGACTTTTAACTTCCTTTTTCTTTTTCCTTAAATTAACCATTGGGTAATAAATTTCTCCCATTAATGTTGAAATCTCACATTTATCCTTCAATGATTGTTGTAACATTTCACAATTCAAATTATCATCCTCAAATTCACTAAACCATCTTAGACACATCCTAAATAAAAATATTAATAACCTAACATTCTTTATCCTCCTTCTGAAACTTTTAATTTTAACTTTCCTCCTTATTGGATCATAATCTTTGAACAATGTAATTAAAATTGTCCTCATTAACCCAACTCTATTCTCATTCACTATATCAACAATTAATTCTGTAAATTTTGACCATGTTAACTCTTTAAGTAATTCATCAATTATTGTACTTTCATCATTTTGAAATACCTTTCCATACCCTTCTAATTTTAACTTTTTACAAATAGTTATTATCCTACCAACTAATTCCCCAATCTTCCTAACTGTCTTCCCATTACAATTTAATGAAAAATGATATTCACTTGAATCATCCTCTGTTAAATAAAATCTTAATAATTTCCTTTTCTTTAAAAGTGTCCTCTTCGATTTATGTAATTTCAATTTTTGATATTCCTCTTGAAAAATATCTTTAAATTGTAAATAATCATTCTCTTCATTCCCATTCATTAGTATTGAACATTTTCTTTCTCCTAATTGAACAAGTTCAAAATATTTATCTTCCATCTCTTCACCTTTTTGAATTTTAATCTTCTCATCAGGGAAATGTAAATCTTTAAATTTTTCATTCACTTTACATAAAACAAACCCTCTACTCACTTTTTGACAATAATCCCTCATTTTATTTGAATGTGGCCTATGTGTATTACAATGTCGTAAAATTTCCCTTTCTGAACATCCCACTTTTAAACAAGTCTCACATTTATATCCATAATATATTTCCTTTAAATATTCAGGTTCCATATTGGGTCTAACAATTAAAATTTTATTATTTATTGATGATGAATTACAATTTAAATTGGTATATTTAACATCCATTGGATAATTTTTTCTACCTTTAGCATCTGTCTTAAATGGTATATTAAATTTATCAAACCAATCACTCAATTGACTTTTAACTTCTTTTATATCAATATCCTCACAAAATTTAAATTGACATTTACTTAAAATCATCTTTAATGATATCATTATTCGATTACTTAAAAATGAAAATATAACATTCATTGAAAATTTCTCTAATGATGCTAAATGGATCAATGTACCCTTTTCAATATTCATAACAATCCCAAGTGAACTTGCAGGAGATTCAGTAAAGTAAATTTCTTTACCTAACATTAAATTAATATCTTGAATAAATTCTATTATTTCTTCATGTTTATAACTTTGAAAATTTTGGAACTTATCAGGTGGTACTTCCATATAATCTAAAATCAATTGATTAAATAAAAATTCATCTATATCTATTGGCTTATTAAGTTTTGTCATTATCTTTAATTCATTAACATGTTGAAATTTTATTAAAATGTGAGAAAAAAATTTTCCAGATTAAGTTAATTGAAAGATCTCTAATTTTTGTTTATAAAATAATGCAAATGTTACTATTAGTATTTTAGTTTGATAAAAAAATATTAATTGAAAAATTTCAATTTTATCATACCTTTGGTGTGTCATTTAGAATGAAATGGGGTGAGAAACAAACTTTTTCAACTTTGATATACTATTTAATTCAATATTGGACATCAAATTTGGTCCAAGTAATTTTCCATTTTAATTCAAAGGTATTTCTAGTCAAGTTCAAAGAGGCTCCATTTGGATGAAGGTAATTAAGACCATCCTGACAAAAATAAAAAAAGTCAATTGTATTTATATTGCCTGAACATATGTTAAAACCCTTTAAAAATGATATTTTTTGAATTAAAACAAACCTGACAACTACCAAATAACAGAATCTTCGGAATTTTTTCTTGGGAATATAAAAAATCAACACAGAAACATTAGCTTTTTTATAATCATGGGGCTATACTTTTGAAGATATTTGAATATGTAGGCCTATTATTGCTGAACTTTTTAAAATTCAAATAAGCCGTTCTAGTATAGTGGTCAGTACAATTCTTTGTGGCAGAATAGACCCAAGTTCGATTCCTGGGAGCGGCAGCTTATTTTTTTAAAAAAAATTATTATGGCATAATTTAGAAAATTTATACAAGAGATTTGGTGATTCAATCTTATTTTTCCAACAGGGAAAATGTACATAATTCTTTATCCATTCAATTAATTAATATCAAATCTATTAAGCATGGAAGTGAAAAGAATAACGATTCGGGTATTTTAGTTGAAAAAAAAGAAACGCAATTAGAAAAACTCGAACTCAAGTTTTTACTTTTTTTTATTTCTAACGTTTTTACCATTGAACTAATTATAAAAATTTTGTCAAAAAATTTATATGGTTTTATAAGTCATTTGAAAATTAAGTTAAAAAAAAAGTCAGTCTAAATTGGAATTAATATGGGAAAAACAGTAAGGTGATTAATTTGAATGAAAAATCATTAAAAAAGTAATATAACATCTTAAATAAACATTTTTAATTAAGATGAAGTAGTTACAATTATTCTCAGTAATTTACTTCATTTGGTTGTTAAATTTGTATAGCACTTGACTTTGAAATCGGTGTCCAAATTAAAAGAAAATACATTTGGCTCATCATATGTTTTCAAGGTTATTAAAAATTATAAGAAAACCATAAAAACTTTGTTAATAGATTAATAAATATATATATATAATTAAAGGGTGCCTAATGGGGGAAGAATATGTTAAATTAGTCTGAAATTTTACAAATTTTTATTTTATTCTTAAAAGGATCTAATAAAAATTTTGAATATCTTGAAAATTAAAAAAAAAGAAGATTGTAAAAATAAAAAACATTAAGATCCCACAATACACACTAATTAGGGAGTTTAACCGAATGTATTTTCAAAAATACAATCTAATTAATTATTTTATTGAAAATATAATAAAGAAGTAAAAGGCTTAAATTAGAAAGATTGATTGTACCCATTGTTTCGCTAAACAATGGTAATTTCCAATGTTTTATCTTAAAAAATGAAAATACAAATTAGTACAGTTTAACTCATTTATAATTCAACATCATTTGTTTATATTTACCAAACGACAATGATTCTAAAAAAATATGTGGCAAACGTGGCAACTTATGCCGCTTTCCCAATTTTATTAATGCCTTATCCTTAAAATTAATTAATTTTTCTTGTCATTTTTTAAACTTAATTTACTACTTTTTTGTCAAAGCTACAATTGCCATTCAAAGAAAGGTAATATCTAACGACTGACTGTTCTATTAATTTTAAAAGTGTTCTAGTAAGAGTTTCGGCAGACCAGTAAATCGCTATTGAAAAATTATTCATAAAGGACTGTGGCTTCTGGAGGCTCCATTTTCTGCCACCTCAAAAAAAATTCAAACTGTGGATCAGATTTTAAAAGTGGTCTGTTGGAATTTCCATTGTGTATAAATTCAGGCCAAGACTCCAGTATTTTTACACTAAAGGTAATGTATGTTAAGCTAAATCATGGGATTCAATTTGAAACAATATTTTCATTCTGAAACTATTGAAAATAACTCATCTGATGAGCATGTTTCCCAAGAAGACAATGAAGCTGGCCAAATTTCATTTGAAGAAGAAGGCAATGTTGCAGTTGCTCCATTAGAAAAGAAAAATCCATTAGGTTACTCCGTTGGGCCTTTAAGTGTCGTTGTTCTCATTTTACAAGGTGTTGTTGGTACTGGTATTTTTACAACACCAGGTTCAATTTTAAAATCAATGGGTTCAATTGGGTCAACATATGTGTTATGGCTTACTTGTTTCTTTTTCCCAATTATGAATATATTTATATACATTGAATTTGCTGGATATTTTCCAAAGAGAAATGGAGGTGACGTTGCCTATTTAGAACAAGCTTACCCCAAACCAAAATTCCTAATCCCAACAGTTTATGCAGCTGTTACGGTTGTACTATCATACACAACAAGTAGTGCTCTTGCATTTGGTCAATACATTTTGAATGCTGCAGATGTTGAAGCAACTACATGGAAATATCGTGGTATTGCAATTGGTGCATTAACAGCAAGTTGTGGTGTTGTAGCTATTAGCACTAAATGGTCTTTAAAATTACAAAACGTTTTAGGTTTTATCAAACTTATTTTTCTGTTATTTTGTGTGATCTTAGGTTGGGTTGTTTTAGCTGGGAGTACAAAAGTTGTTGATCCTCATCAAAGTTTCCAAAACGTTTGGGCTGGTACCACAACATCAGGTAACAATATTGCAAGTTCTATTATTAAAGTCAGTTTTTCATATAGTGGTTACAGTTATGCATTTGGTGTTGTTGCTGAACATTCAAGGGATCCAAATCTAACTGAGAAGCAAAATAAGAAAAAGTTAATGAGAACATATTCATTGTTTGTACCAATTTCCATGTTTGTTATTTATGTCATCTATATTTTGATGATTACAGCTTATTATGCATCTTCATCTCCAGAGGAAATTAAAAAATCAGGTATCTCTGTTGCTACATTATTGTTTGAAAACGTCTTTCAAAATGAAAGTGCAACAAGTGCACTATCGGTTATGGTTGCTCTTTCATCTTTTGGTCATTTAATAACTGCTGTTTTATCACATAGCAGAGGATTAAGAGAATGTGGAAGACAAGGTGTTCTACCATTTCCAAAATTTTGGACTTCAACTAAACCTTTAAATACTCCTTTAGGACCAATTTTCATTACTTGGTTGATAAATACAATTATGATTGTTGCACCCCCAGCAGGATCGGCATATAATTTGATTGTGGATTTAGGATCTTATAGTAGTTACATTTTTTCATTGTTCCTTATTCTTGGGCTTTTAAAAACAAGAAGGGACCGCAGGCTAAAGGGTTTAGGTACCAAGGGACATTATTTACCATTACCGTTCATTATTATCTTATCATTATTCGAGTTAATGGTTGTTGTAATTGCGTTTGTTCCACCTAAAGGAACTTTGATTGGTAGTGATGTTGATTTCTTCTATGCAACTTATCCAATTGTTACTATAGGGCTTCTTTTGCTTTGTGTTGGTTACTATCTTATTTGGAGATACACTTTACCAAAGCTTGGAAAGTATGTGCACCGTGAGGTCATTTACACCCTTGATAACGGAGAAATTGGTAATACTGTTGTTAAAGTCCCATTGGATGAACTAGAAGAATGGGACAAAAAACACGGGGCCGATAATAATGGGGTTGCAATTGATATTGTCAAATACAATTCAAAATCAACAGAATCAGAATATTCTTAATTGACATTTGTTTTCTTAATTTATACCTTTATAACAAACATTAATTATGTTCAATTTTAAAATTACGTTAGATTTTATTTTTTTAAAATAAAAAGTCACATATAAGACAATAATTTTAGTCACTTACTCTTGAGTTGCGAACAAACATAACCAATTAAATAACTTTGCAGAAAATTCTTTTTTTTTCATGAAATATTAACATCTTCTTTGCATATTACCAAAAAAATCAGAAAAATAATAATGATATAAAATTAATATTTAAACATTTAGTGAAAGTCCATTAGTTGTATTTTATTATTTTATCCATATTTATTTCAAATTCAACTCTCAAATTTGGTCAGCAAACTCGAAGAGAAATGTGTTAAAACAAGTTAATCTAAAAGTGGATTATAATAAGCTTGTTGGAAAAATATAATTAGAACAAAAGATTAAACAATAGAAATCAATTTTGTTTTGCATTTTTTGTTTCTTGTGGTGGTTAAGTAATCAAACCCAATTTTCAGAAGCCAACTAAATTAAACTCCTTATAGAAAAGTATACAACGATCTAAATAGCTAACTACAGACATAATATGAAAAAAGAATTAGCCAAAATTGGAAGTAAAATCAATATTCAAATTTTTTGACCAAATTCCTTTACTTATATCTACAATGACACAGTTTTTGAACAATAATTAATTGTTTAGTCAGTAATTTAATTTGAATAAAACAACATTTGACTTCTAAATACAAGTGGCGTTGTATTTTTAAATTTTACTTGAATAGGTCTAAATTGGTTTTAGATTCTTTTTTTAATACACCCATTTGACGCATTTGTTAAATAAACCACTAGTAAATTAGTTACAGACAATACGAGCCACCTAAAGTTAATGAAATTCATTATATTCTGAAACTTTATCAAATTTTTCAGTTATTATGACAGGTGGCTGTCTGGTGTCCAATTGAGGCCTATAAAAAACATGAAACAAATTATCACTGTACCCAAAGAGGATTGATGTATACTAAAAGCCGTTTACACTTCTAATTCACACATTGTGTAAAGTTTAATGAACCTTGTAAGGATAAAATAGTTTAAGAAAAATGTCTAAATTAGCCAATTTTTTGCCCTTTGTCGAAGGCGGCAAGTTGCTACCAAATTTGGGAATTGAAATAGCCTCTTTTGGATTATTAGGGAAAGACAGAAATTTAACCCATCCTT
>JAJLVT010000145.1:0-105366 GCA_030564545.1 Saturnispora mendoncae
CCTAAAAAATAATTGAAGATTCCCATTACATTCTTTTTATACATATTTATATACATATACATTAACATTTTATAATTTGTTTATTTTTATTATCCTAATCATGGCTGAATATTCTTTGTTAATAAAACAATATTTATAGTTCTCTGAGCAAATATTGCTGTTGGAATATAACGTAATCAAAAAATTAAATATTTCAAGATCAAAACTCTTATTTTGTATCAAAATTAGAGAATGTCTGGTGCCAGTCCTTCTGAGAGATTGATTGACGCAGCTAGAAGAAACAATGTTGATTTATTTGAACAGTTTGTCAAGGAGGTGGAAACCCCAGAGAAAGCCATTGAATTAATCAACACTTCAACCGATCCAAGTGGCAATACTGCACTTCATTTAGCGGCTAAATACGGGAATTATGAAGTGATGGATCTGATGTTGGACATTGATGGGGTAGAAGTTAATGTTATATCTAAAATGAATGGGAACACACCACTCCACTATGCTGTAATGTATTCATTTGAAGATGCCGAGTACGCCTTGTTCTTGACAAATGAATTGATCAATTGTGGTGCTGATCCTAACATTAAGAACAAAGAGGGACTGAAACCTATTGATATAATAGGGTCTTCTAATGATACTATAAATGATGCTTTAGAAGCTGCAGAGTATGCTAATGCATTTGATGAACCAATTGAAGATATTGAAGATATTGATGAAGATTACGACGGGGAAGAAGAAGAAGAAGAAGAAGAAGAGGAAGAAGAAGGAAAGGAAAAAGAGTAACATGATCCCCGGGCACATATATGTATAGTTGATTCATAGAAACGTTTAAAAGGTAGAAACTATAGTTATATCTCGAAATCATCCTTGGATGATTTACCCCAATCTCCCAGAGCCTTCTTTATTGCACATTTAAACTCCATGTATGTTTTCTGTCCTTGCTTAAATCTACTGTATGATTTCACTTTTCTGTTTGAATCTGCATCAAATGGTATTGCTTCTTTTCTTTTGTTCACCAAACCAATTCTGGATATTGAACTGAATCCTTTTCCTGTTTTTAAAACTCTCTTTACACCATTTCCATTTTTAACACCTAAATTAACTACCTCAACAAAATTTATCAATGGGATATATATTATACTCAATTCGTTTGCTTTTTCGTTATTTTGTGGACGTTTTAATATCCCCAATTTGTTCTCTTTTAACTTTTCTATAAATTCCTGTTCAGAATTAGATATAACAATCTTTGGCTTACTTAGAGCTCTAAACTGGAAAGGAAGCCTATCATTGAAACATCTGGTCACACTTTTTGTTATCTCGGGTAATACTATAGCCGTTAAATGAATCTGATCAACAAATAAATCTTGAACTGTAGAATTTAGAATACCTTTAATACAAGCGACACTTAATTTGTCGCTACAGCTCTTACTTAAACTTATTGGAGAATCTTTTCTACCTGGCTTCGTTCTCACTTTACCAAGTAGTGTATAATTTGACCTACCTCTAATTGTATCTTGATTTTCAAGATCTTTTAAATCCCATGGCAGAGAATCATTTTCAATAAAGCTTTCTAATGAAGCATCACCACATGGCAGTTCACTAATATACATATTCAATTTAACATCATCCTTTAACTTGTAAAAATTTGATTCATGATCAAGTTCTATAATTGAATTTGATTTACCATCTTTTATTTGCTTTATTAAATCAAGCATCAAATAATTGAAAGATCTAAGTGTTAAAATTTCTGCATGTGAATCATGTAGGACCATTCCCTGAACATTTTGTAATTTGACATCAGGAACACATTTAACACCAGTGGATAAACATAGAAGTTCAGTTCCTTTTTCTGTGGACGCATAAATCCCTGCTAAGACTGAAAATTGATTTTCAGATGCCCTTGCATTAACGAATAGCTTTATTTTACTTTCAAGATATGCGGATTGTATTTCATTCAAGGGCATCTGATATTTTGTTGAAGAGATGAAAGTTGAAAATTTTCATTATAAATAGAAAAAAGTGGTAGAATCATAAGAAAGAGATAAAAATACAATTCCAATGTTCACTTGTTTACGATTATGCAAACAGTTTAAATATGACTAGGGAGTTGAATTTAAATATTAAAAAAAGTGAATAATTGTATATATCGAATAAGACTACAATTATATATACATTTTGTAGAAGCGCACCTTTCATTCTCTAAATTTTAAGACGTTATAAACTTTTATTAATTATGAGAACTTGCTTCTCTTTAACATGAAAAACCCTTGTTCTTTTTAGCTTTAACAAAAGCCCAGAATATTAAAAAAACTTTAGCGCGCTATAAAAAAATTGCCTAATCGGGCAACGCGCTTAAGTCGTTGAGTCATTGGGTGAATAAAATTTCCTTTTCTTTCTCCACCACAAATTCTTTTTGCACTATCAATGACTTTATTTGGGAATTTGAAGGTTATCGCCAAATCAGTGGCTTTAATCAAGGGAAATGCCAATAGGCAATACTCTACCAGATCTACTGTTATTCAACTCCTTAATAACATTGGTTCTAAGAGAGAAGTGCAACAATATCTTAAATACTTCACATCTGTTTCTCATCAACAGTTTGCAATCATTAAAGTTGGTGGTGCCATCATCACTCAACAGTTGCCTCAACTTGCATCATGTTTGGCATTTTTATACCATTTAGGGCTTTATCCAATTGTTCTTCATGGTACAGGACCACAAATCAATGAGATTTTAGAAAATGAAGGTATTGAGCCAAATTACAGTGATGGGATTAGAATTACCGATGAGAAGACAATGGGGATTGTTAGAAAATGTTTCTTAGAACAAAATTTGAAATTAGTTACTGCTTTGGAAAAGATGGGTGTTAAGGCTAGACCAATTACTGGCGGTGTTTTCAATGCTGAATATCTTGACAAGGAGAAATATAAATTAGTTGGTTCTATCTCATCAATTAACAAGGGTCCAATTGAAGCATCCATTGAAGCTGGTGCATTGCCAATTTTGACATCCCTCGCTGAAACTTCATCAGGTCAATTACTTAATGTTAATGCTGATATTGCTGCAGGTATGGTTGCAAGAGAATTCAAACCATTAAAGATTGTTTACTTGAACGAAAAGGGTGGTATTACTAATGGTACAACCGGTGAAAAAATTTCAGTTATTAACCTTGATGCTGAATACTCTGAATTATTAAAGGAGCCATGGGTTAAGTACGGTACTAAATTAAAGATTAAAGAAATTAGAGATTTATTAATGCATTTACCAAGAGCATCATCTGTTGCTATTATCAACGTGGATGATTTACAAAAGGAGTTATTTACCGATTCAGGTGCTGGTACCTTGATTAGACGTGGTTACAAATTATCTCAATATAAGGATTTAAGTGAAATTAACCTTGATTTGCTTAAGAGCAAATTATTGAATGAAGTTGCTAACGTTGACTCATACTTAGAGTCATTACAAGAAGGTGATTATGCGATTTACTGTGATGAACCAATGGAAGTTTTAACAATTGTTACAGGTTTAAATAGCAAGAACGTTAATTTGAATAAATTAATTATTTCCAAATCGGGTTGGTTAAATAATGTTTCTGAAAGTGTTTTTAAATTGATTAAGAGCAATTATAAGGGATTTTATTGGGTTGTTCCAGAAAACAATGAAAATATTACATTTTTCTTTGGTAAGTCTGATGGTTCATATACACATGGTGGTAAAGTTTTATTCTGGTCTGGTATTGAAGATTTGAATGAAATTTCTCAAATGATTATTAACTTTACTAAATCCCAATCAATGAAGACTAGTTCAGGAATTTTTGGTGCAGATGCTCAGAAACGTAGTTTTCATTCATCTAGACAACAATTATCAAAGAAGGTTGCATTAATTGGTGCTAGAGGTTACACTGGACAAAACTTAATCTCATTAATTGATAACCATGGTGATTTGGATTTAGCATATGTTTCCTCTCGTGAATTAGCTGGTAAACCATTGGATATTTACAAGAAATCCAATGTTACATACAGTAATTTATCAACTGAAGATATTGCCAATATTGAAACTAGTGGTGAAATTGACATGTGGGTCATGGCATTACCAAACAAGGTTTGTTTACCATTTGTTAAGGCAATTGAATCCGTAAAGGGTGGTAAAGGTAAGATCGTTGACCTTAGTGCTGATTTCAGATTTGATACTACAGGTGAATGGGTTTATGGTTTACCAGAATTGAAAGATAGGGAATTAATTAAGGGTGCCAGTAAGATTTCTAACCCTGGTTGTTATGCTACATGTGCACAATTATCAATTGCACCATTAGCTTCATATATCGATGCAAACTCCAAGCCAAATGTCTTTGGTGTTTCAGGGTATTCAGGTGCTGGTACAAAACCAAGCAATAAGAATGATCCAAAATTCCTTAAGGATAATATAATTCCATATGCATTAACAGATCATATCCATGAGAGGGAAGTTGGCCATCAATTAGGTAAAGCAGTTGCATTTATGCCTCATGTTGGTGAATGGTTTCAAGGTATTGCAATGACAGTTAATATACCATTAAAGGAAAATCATGGGTTAACAGAGGAAAGTGTTGGGGAACTTTATAATGAATTTTACAAGGGTGAACCATTAGTTAAGATTACAGGTAGTGAGGCTCCATTAGTTAGAGAGATCAGTGGGAAGCATGGTAGTTATATCGGAGGGTTTAAGTTGAGTGCAGCTGGTGATAGAATTGTAGTTGTTGGGGTTATTGATAATCTTTTAAAGGGAGCAGCAACACAATGTATGCAAAACATTAATCTTGCTACAGGGTATGAAGAATTAGAGGGTATCCCACAATTTAAGTAGATTTGATGTATATTACATATAGTATTACGTAATATAAAGATTTTAAAATTTGACATTTACAAGTTTTTCACAGAAAGATGTTGAATATTAGGGTGTGTTCAGTGTTAAATGGTGGGATTTCCCGAGAGTTTAGTACCAGTAGAATGGTATTGAAGGTTTACGCTGGATCATCTAATAATTTATATAAAAAAAGCAATCCAAATAGGGGAAATAATCAACATAAAGGGAGACCACCAAAGAAGAGTGATTTTGAATTCACCACAGGTTCAGATAGGGACAAAAAATGGGCAAAGGTAGTGATTTCGAGTGTCTTTAAATCGCATACACCGAAAATCGAGTTGATTAAAGGTGGAGAAATTGTTAAATGTGGGATTAGGGAATGTTTCAAGAATCTTGATTTAAGTGAACAAGGAATTGTTATAGTGAGTGAAAGTGACGAATGTATTAAATTGAAGCAAGTCAAACAAGAGTTAGCAATGAAGGCTTATTCTGATTACCTGGCAAAGCAAGTGACAAATGCTCTTAGAGCAAGTGACAATTCTGTTGTTAGGAAACAGGATAAGAACAATAAGAAGGAAGATACCTTTAAAGGGAAAGTTGTGCAGATTGGGTGGGGGATTACCCTCAATGATTTGAAGGCGCAGAAGAGATTTGAGATTGAACGTCACTTATCCAAGGGGTTTGATGTTGATGTTGTATTTGATGATCGAAGGAATTTGGATAAAGAGAACGTTGGAGGGAATGTATCTCATTTTAAGAGGGAGCTTGAGGAAATTGAAGCTATACGTAGAGAAAAGGTGGTGACATTATTAGAGAGTCAATTAGAAGAGTTTGGAGCTAAATCACAACGAGAGGGAGCCATTAATGGGAGATTGGTGATATCGGTAAAGTCGATTGAGAAGAAGGGTCTTTCCAAGGAGGAAAAGAAGGCGCAAAAAGCAGCTGAAAAAGCTTCGAGACGGGAGAAGTTGGCCACCCGGACGGAAAAAGCCCAAAATATCTAAAACTTGCCATTAATCCCTGTATATATTTAGATGCTTTAATAAAAGACTGATTCGGTGCTAAGCAAAAACCGTTAAAGGAAAAAATCAATCTTTTATTATTTAATGGAAGTTGAGGATTTTTCAATCATCAAAAAGACTCACTCTCATTAAATGGAGAGCATGGAAATCGACTACGAGGCGCTTCCTGAAACGTCGCCACTTATCCATCAACTTGCAGCGGGTGCTTTTGCAGGGATCATGGAGCACACTGTAATGTTCCCTATTGACTCCATTAAAACAAGAATGCAAACCTCCAAGATCGGGTCTAAGGAAGGTATTATACAAGCTTTTTCACGTATATCCCACCAGGAAGGACCTCTAGCTCTTTGGAGAGGGGTATCATCTGTTGTAATGGGAGCCGGTCCTGCACATGCCGTTTATTATCTAGTTTTCGAATCCACAAAGACAACGTTATGTAACAAGTGGTACAATTTGGATAATTCAATTGTCACAAGTGAAAGATATCCATTAATTGCAGCAATTTCTGGTGTTGCAGCAACCATCACAAGTGATGCTTTAATGACTCCATTCGATGTGATTAAACAGAGAATGCAAAATACAAGTTCATCAGTTTCAAATGGTTTGAAAGTTTGTTCCCATATCCATCAAACAGAAGGTTTTAGAGCCTTTTTTATTTCATATCCAACAACTTTGATTTTAAGTATCCCATTTGCAGCTTTGAATTTTGGTATATATGAATTTGCAAGTGATGTTTTAAACCCCGATCAAACATATAACCCATTAGCACATTGTGTTGCCGGTGGGATTTCTGGTGCCTTTGCTGCTGGTTTGACTACCCCATTAGATGTTATTAAAACTGCACTTCAAACTCAATCTGTTAAGGCTACTGGGTTTTTCTCTGCTATAAAGGCACTCAATGAACAGGGTAGTTCAAGTGTATTTTTAAGAGGTTTACGTCCGAGAGTTGTATTTAATGTCCCTGCAACTGCCATTAGTTGGACTGCATATGAAATGGCGAAGGCATATCTCATGAATAATAATAATAATAATAATAACAATAATAATATCAATAATAATAATATCAAAAATAATGAAGACAAAGAATAATAATTCCATTTTACTGCAAAGAACCCACATCCCTATGTACATACATATACTACTCTTTTATATATATTATACTTATTAATTAATGTGTCTAAACGGATAAAAAAGCTAAAATACTACACAGTAATCAAGGAAAAGGCCAAAATAGACGAGAGAAACCCCACTAAAGCAACAAACGCCCCCCTTCTTAAACGCATTTCATCTTCAGGGGTTCGAAAAGATGAGAAAATATCACGGATCGACTGCAGCATTGGCAAAGTTGTTGATATTATGGTAAATATGTGCCCTATTCAAATTTTTTTTTCCTTCTCAATAGATAAACTATCTTCTTCTATATATATATAAATCTTCAAATGTTACACAGAGAATGGTCCATTTGGAACCAAATGAAGTCCGGATTTGCAGCCGACAACAATGAAGAGGTCAATTATCCTTTGTTGGAAGAGAAAACAGAGAAATATACTCCATTTGACAATGAAAAACAAGGAAAACAACGGAAATCCCATAGATTGGGACATTACTTCCTTTTAATCTCTTCATTATGGTTGTTAATCTACAAATTGAACCCATGTGGGGTTTATACAAACTTTTCTGGTGATGGTGATAATAATAAATCAATTCTTTCGAACGTTCAAGATTTCCCTCAGAATCCCCAATCTATCTACGATGATGGTCAAGTACATGAAATCATTGAAATTCCTTTTTACCCTTCCGATAATTTAACTGCCCTAGGTGAACCGGTATACACTTCTCAATTAACTAGAACAACTTTTGGTCAATCTTGGGGTCATCTTGATACTTTAAACTATACTGCTCCTCCTGCTGAAATCGAATTCAATAAAATCGTTTTAATTCTTGATGTTAATGTTACCGGTATCCAATATGACAGATTAATCAATATTTACTTAGATGATGTCGAGATTTGGAGATCTTCAACTGTTGAACCAGCAGGCCAAGCTTCTCACTTACAATCAATTAAGGATATCTCACAATTCAAATCATTATTCCAAAAAGATTCTGAATTGAAATTCCAATTGGATAACATCATCAACTCAAGACTAACAGGTAGTTTTGATGTTAACCTTGAAGTCAAATTTTACAACATTGTTGGCAAATCTTATACTGATTACCCACAAAAAGTTCAAAATGTTATACCCGTAAAACACTCAGATGAGGGTTCAGCTATTCATATTCCTGATAAGTTAGCGAATGTTGAATTGCCTTACATTAACTATAACACAACTAAATTACACCTGGCTATTACAACTTCGGCAAATGCCGAAGAAGAATTTTGGTATTCCAATGTCCTAGATGAATTGAAAGATACATTCAGTGGCTATGGCCATAAGTTATCCGGCCATGGTTCTTGTAGAGTTGTCAATGTTTTTCTTGATGGTGTTAGAATCCATTCAGCAAACCCTATCCCTGTTGTATTTACCGGAGGAATTTCCCCTGCTTTATGGGATCCAATTGTTTCTGATGGGTCTTTACATATTGATCCATTATCAGTTGATTTAACCCCTGTTTTACCATGGCTTTGGGGGTCCCCAGAAGCTGCTATTTCGATTGAAATTACAAATTGTCTTGATGATGATGAAAAGGCTGTTAAGAAGAGTGGAATTGGTTCAAACTGGATCACTTCTGCTTTCTTGAATGTTTGGGAAGATCCTGAAGTTGTTGATTCATATGGTGAAGTCATGACATTTGATAACACTACAAAAATTACAGGGTTCGGTTTAGCTCCACCATTTTCTGGTGTACTTAACCAGGTAATTACTGCAAAATACTCAAACTCAATGACTTCTAATATCACATTGGTTTACGAAAATGGTACTGAATTCAGTGCCATAAGAGAAGTTTCTAATAAAATCAAACAGACTGCTTTAACTTTTATATCCCACTTTGGTGATATCCAATCACTGCTTGTGATCCCAAAGACAAATGATACTTTAACCATCTTAGATGATGAAATGAATGTGTTAGATGATTTCCATTTCAAAAAGTCTGGCTCATTAAAGATTGATTTGAACTCAACAATTGCCAAAAAGGCTCCATTATGGGGCCCACCAACAAAGGAACCATCTGATATTAATCTCGAAGTTAACATCACTAAATCACATAAATTTTCAATGGGTTTAAATGATTTAACTATAATTGATATTAAAGCTAAAGAAAATGGTACCTCATCATTTGTTATCTCTCCAAATGGTAATCACGGTGTTGGTACTATGGAACATAAGTACAGAGCATTAAAACCATCTGGTGAACTTTATCAAAGACATGCCCTTGGCTCTAATGGTACTGTAATTTACGATGATATCACCTCAACTCCAATGACTCCACCAGAGGAAATGGAATCAGTTGCTGAAATGTTAAATGAATACCAATTGCAGGTTTTGCATGAATCACTTCATTGTAACAGGGGTTTACTCAAAGAACTTTTACAATAAATTATTTTTCTCCCAACTTTTTTTCTATTATTTACCATCGTTATATCTAATAATAATCTTAATCATTTATCTTTGAAAGTAAGTATTGGCAACGTAAACGGAAAAGTTAAATTAAAGTAAAAATTATAAATTGAAAATAGGGAAGGAATAGAACAAATAAAGAAAATGAAAATGAAATAGTATTATTTAATTATTAATGGTTGTTTCCACAGTTGTTTTTAAATAACTATTATGAGAGGAACTACTATGATTACCTTCATGATCCACTGATTCAGCATCTAATTGATTGGTTTTTGCATTTGTTGCTGATTTTGGAGTATTAGAGTACATTGCAACCTCCTTCCAGAATTGTTCCTCCTCATTATTTGGATCATCATCAGTCATCAATGCTTTTTCTAAATCCATATCAACTAATGTTGTTGGTGATTTTTTACTACCTTCATTATCTGAACTTGATGGTGTCTTGCCATTAAAAAAGAAAGTATTTGATTGTGATGTTGGTGTTGATGAATTAATTGATGAATTTGCCCACATTGTTGTCATAGGTAAAGAAAGGGCAACAAGAGCAGTACCAAGAGACGATAGAGACTGTGAAGAATACTTATCTCCATTAAAACCATTAAATGAAATCAAAGTAAGTATCATTGGGATAACCATTGTTTGGAATGACATAATTAACAAGATATGGAAAAGATTGAATTGTTTTAAACCTAATGATCTTCTCTTATTAATTGCTATAATCAATTTGGCAATTAATGTAGCACAAATCAAACACGTTGAAGTGATGAATAAAATAATCGGGACATTAACCAAGTAACTCGGTAAAGTTTTTGTTGGACTGAACA
This sequence comes from Saturnispora mendoncae, assembly GCA_030564545.1. Classification (NCBI taxonomy): domain Eukaryota; kingdom Fungi; phylum Ascomycota; class Pichiomycetes; order Pichiales; family Pichiaceae; genus Saturnispora; species Saturnispora mendoncae. The sequence continues at coordinate 10,240 of JAJLVT010000145.1, forward strand.
GTGCCATATTTGATTCAATCATATAATCAAAATATAGAGCAACTGTGGCTAAACCCAAAGCCCCAGATAAACCAGTAACACCATAACAAACCCATTTTAAAATACTTTGAGGAGATTCAAAAATTATATAAACTTGATAGGTTTGGGACATTTGAATACAAGCAACTAATAACAAATAAAATACATTTGAAGCTGCTGTAATATTTGAATTGTTTCTATGCATTTCAACCGAGTTAGTGAATATGTATGAAATAGAGTTGTATTCATCAGTTAGTGAAACTGAATAAAGAATTGATTGAATGAATAAAAAGAAAAGACAAATCATATTCAAAATAAATATTGGTGATGTTTTCTTTTTTGTGAATAAATAAGTAACTGGTAATGCAATAAATGACATACCTATCCTAGCACCATAGATAATACCAAATACTATAATTGTCTTAAAATAAGAATCAAGTTCACCAAATGTAAATTCTTGTGGTCCAAATTCTGTTGTGTAATTTAGCACAATATCTGATGGAGAATTGAGAACCGATGAAGAGTAATCTAAAATATCAGCCATATCTTTTTAATTGCTAGATGAAACAGAGATCCTGTCGAACATTACAGTGGATCTCTGTTTTCTTTTAAAGTATAATAACATCAAAAAAAAAAGGATTCATATGAGCCAAATTTCCTTTTTGGGATAAACCAATGGGATCCAATTATCGTAACGGGGATTCAATTTTTATTATTCACCTGATTCCAATTTAAAGTCTGTAGTCATAATTAAATGACTCCCATTGTGCCATTTTAACAAGATGGCGCATTGTCGGTCTTCCATGAGGACAATTCCAAGGTTTATCCAAATTTGATAAGTTAGTAACAATATGAATCATCTTGTTTGTTGACAAGGATTGTCCGATCATAATACTCGACCTGCATGCCCTCATTGCAAACATAGATCTAACTTTTGAGGGCCTTATATTTGCATTTTTACTTGTATTGTTTTGTATCAAGTGGATCAGTTCATGAAGATCTGATATCGTGAATGTTGTTGCCTTTGAATATGGTAATGCCAACAAGTAAACATCTTCAATTTGAGTATCAGGGTTTAATGTAAATTTGAATTGGAAACCATTCTTTTCAAAGATTGATAAATTACTAGATATGGTCAATTTATCAATTGAGTTAAGCTCTAAAAGTTCCGGTACAACAAGCCTCTGGGAATTGATTTTTGTCTTGGCATATATCATTTCAAAATTATACTTCTCATCACTTGCATGCTGGTCAACAATAAATATATCCTGCGTAATGGGGTTTCTAACAATAATAAAACCTTTATTAAATTGTCCAATGATTTGCATATCTAGAAAGTCCTTCTTATGCACATTCAATGTCAATTGTCTTTCACATTCGGCACCATCAGTAATATCTGTTGCTTTAAAATCACATTTTTCATGGCAAGACTCCATAATTTGACTTAAATGAAGATCACTAATCAGTAGACGGCAAACAACGGTTTCATCTAATCTACTAGTTTCAAAATTAATTTCTGGCTGGAGAGAGCGTTGCTGGTCATCAACAAAGCCAGCATCATTAAAATCTATATGACGGTTACTCTCTACTGGAATCAAGTTGTCATTTGATTCAATCAAAGAATTGAAAATGATCTCTTTTGATTCATGAGTACATTTTTGACTTGACTGATGTTCTGCTTCATTTATATCAATTAAAATTGCATCATCGAGTTTCTGTTCATCTTCATTAACTTCAATTTGATCAATGTTGTTTAGTTCCAACTGTAAAATATCCTCTTCACTCCCACCCTGGTGAATACTATCAGTTTGCTGAGTAGATGTCAAGTTAAGATCCATTTCAACTGCAGAGGGGATGCTCCGTGACAATAATGGTCTTTTATTTTCTTCATTTTTTTCTTCTTCTTCTTCTTTATGGTCACTGTCCACATCGATTGATCCATCAATACTATCCATTTGATTAAGACCAATTTTACGTCTTTTTGAAGGATTTACACTCTCAATTCCAATGACATCAACCTCGATAGATGTATCATCTTCTACCTCATCTTCAAATTCAGTTGTGGAATTATACGTTGAAATATAAGATTCAAGACTAATTTGCCTTGTTGAATTCCTATTTTTAATTTGTTCATTAGCAGTTTTATTCAATGGAATAACATAATTACCCTGCTGATTCCATTTTTTCTCTAATAAATCAACAAATTCATCAAATAGACCCCTTTCAATTATCCTATCTAACATAACGATTTTCTTATCAGGTGTTACATTTATATCCAACAACGTTGTGTCAATTGTAAAATTTAATATTACCACAGGAAACTGTAAATAGTTAAACTTTTTATATGTTTCATTTGATAATTTTAATAGTGATTTCCATTCAACTGGTCTACCATTTATGTAAATAAACTGTCTATCCTTACTGGATCTCCCGTGACCAAAAGATGAATTAGAAGTAAGTCCATTAACCAAAATAGTATTTCCATCCACATCCAATAAACTTTGGATTTCTTCTAAACCATTCAACCCAGTTGCTCCAAAAACATTTATAATGTTATCTTTAATTACTTTGTTACCATTTGTTTTCATCATTAACTTTTTTGTATTTTGATTTTCAATATGGAAAACAGCCAATCTAACATCTAACAATATGATAAAATAAGGTAACAATCCATTCATAACTCTTTGGAACTCTCTTTTATAGTTCTTTTGTAAATTTGATTTCCTAACCGGTAAATTGTTAAATAATTCACTTATTCTAATTGTTGTGCCCTTAGTATGACCTATACTTGTTTTTGATAACAAATCACCATTTTTAGAGTATTCCAAAGCCCACCCCCTAGGGGCAGATTCTCCTGTGGCTGTTTTTATTTCCATTTTAGACATACTGGAAATTGCATTCAAAGCTTCACCTCTGAATCCTAAAGTAGTTACATCCTTCAAACCTTGGAAATTTCTCAATTTAGACGTGTAATTTTTCAATACCAAGCTGAAAAAGTCCCCTGAATCAATGCCCATGCCATTGTCTGTTATTTCAATGTATTCCAGTTGGTTATTTGATGATTTTAGAGAAATCGATATTGATTTGGCCCCGGCATCGAGAGCGTTTTCCAGTAACTCCTTCACAATGGATTGCAAATCAACAACAACTTGTCCTGAAGTGATATTGTGGATAACATCTTGACTCACTGCCCTTATCATTGATTTAACATGAAAAGAGTAAGACGCGTCTGGTTTTTCACTTTAATGGTATCTTCATATTTTATGTCAAATGTCTTCAGATGTCCCTGACTTGATTCTTGACATTCTTTTATTCACATTAGAACATGGGATGCTGACTATGGGGATATACCCAAAAGAGTCGTTTTCAACAGAGGTTTTCTATGGGATGCATGTAAATCATAATAGACATGAAGAAGTCCAGAGATATTTAGATGGTTTAAGAGAACAATTGGATAAACTGATTCAAAGAAAGAGATTAGCCCGTGTGTTCTTTGACTTTGAAATGGAGGATTCGACAATTGTTGGCTTAGGAGTATCATTTGGAGAATTCTTCTTAAATGATGGTAGAGGAATTGGATGGAAAGTTATTGGTGCTCCGAGTAAGAGGGATTCTTGGATAACAGTTGTATCCGCACTGAAAACATGGTTTTTACAAATGCGGTCAATGCTAGATCAGATCGATGCCAAGGCCATTGATTTCAGTGTTAGAATTTCAAGTGTTCCAGATGATCAATTGATTTTGGATGATCATTGGGGATTAGATTCTCGTTTTGATTCTACTAAATTAATACATAAAGAACCCAAAGTAATGAGTTTTAGCAATATACCAGATGTTGATGCTGATTTGGGAGACGATGGAAAATTAAAATTACACAGTTATTTAGTGAAGAAAGTGAAGTAAATAATATAATACAAACATTCATTTTGCTTTAATGGAACCTGTTTGTAATTCATCTGGGATATCTATCCAACCCCTAGAATATCCCATAAGACCAACAGTATGCATGGTACCACCAAGTGCACCACTGACCCAACAAACCAAAAGAATGACACAAATTATATCAAATAACCCATGGATGAAAAATAAATGCCTTGTTCCAAACATGACACAGTAGAATGCCATATATGTTAGCATTACAATCAATATATATTGTAATGCCCGATCACTAATTGATGCCGTATTAAAATTCCCCTTTTGAGGTTTTCCTGGCGATGAATTATCAATATCAACTGTGGTGTTTCTATTACATACTAAAACAACCATTATAATTGGTAAAATTGCCAAAACATTATGATGACTTGAAAATGGGGTTGTCCATCTCAATGATAAATTATGAACCCAAACAATTAAAATTGGTACCTGAATTGGCAAAATCCAAAGTAATAACAATAATAATGTAATATTGAAATTTATTTGTGATTTTGATGCATTTGAATTTAATCTAACTTTCTCTTCATCCTTGGTTTCCTCTATATATCTTTCATTACTTACACTTAACCTTAAAACACCAACGACATGAGCAATGAATGATACTATATATGCAAATTGATATGGTAAATACAATAAAACTAGAATTGTTAAAACAACAACTCCAATTGATCTTCTAATACGACCTTGAATTGTAAACCCCAATTTTAAAAATACAATTGATAAAATGAAGGTCACAATGTTCAATGGTAGAACAAACAATTTTGATAATGTGCTATTATTTGTTGAAGTTGTATCAGATGTTCCGGGTTTAAGGATATCCTTTACAACAAATACAATCAAATCTTTCAATATAATGATCAATGAATAGACAATGTAATTCAAAACAATTGAAACACAAAACATTAGTGGTCCATAAAACCACAGATTAAATTCTTCAATCCCAAGAAAATTCCAATTGACTTCCATATTATTTGGTAGCAGACTCCAGTCAGGACTTCCCACAGGATCCAATAGGCTTATATAAGGACCTAACATTTTTGATGATGAAATTGGACTTGCAATTGAAAATCCAAATAATAAACCCAAAAAAAGTTTCCCTGTACATAATTTATTAAGAGCAAATCCAAAAGTTGGGAATAACCCAATTTGAATCCAATTTAATAATTGTAATATGTAACATGATATTGTAACAAATAATGGGAATCCAATAATTGATAATCTATATTTTAAAACAACTAAAGAAAATGTGGTGAACCAATCAATTGAAAGGTAAATATCCAGGATTTCCTCTGAAGTCCTATCAGAAAATACCTTCAGTTTTAGGTTATTTTTACCGTCTTTAGGAATTGGGACATAAGGAGCTTCACCTGTTATAATAACATTTAAAATACTATCATCATCAATGTTTATATGCCATTTTAACTCACCTGGGATATGTTGACCAATTAAAGGTGAAAACCTTTCACTCTTTGACTTTTTATATCTAACATCCAAATGATAAGCAAATAACCCAGATCTAACTGCTGGAACATCAATATCAACAATTGAACAACTATGTGGGACTAAAGTTATATCAGCACCCTTCCATATTAATCCCCAAAGGGATTTTGAACCGAGTACTTCATGACAAACATCATCTAATTCCATATCAGCAATAATGAATTCATTAGAAGCTATTTCATCAGGGGATTCAACAACCACAACTGTGTTATAATGTGAAAGAACAGATGGAGGTATTTCTAAAGAATAAAAAGGTGATTTTTTACCTTTGAAACTCGATTCACCTAAACTTGTAACTTCAGAATCTGATCTTGGAATAATTTCAATTGAATCGTGTATTGAAATACATTCAAGTTCAATATACTGTGTTGTACTTTTGGATGTATAATCGAAAACCAAATTATAATCAACTTCATTTTCCGCTGTTGCTGTTTTACATAACAGGATACTAGGGGAATTAGAAACGTTACTATCATTTTCAAAATCATTTATCATGATAGGTTTCAATGAGGATATGAAATTGAATTTAAATTGGAAATCTTCCTTTGGAATGTAGAATACTTGCATTTGTGGTGAAGATTCATCTCTTTTCATGATTTTCTTAGAAGGTTGAATTGGTTTTTGTTTTGATGATTCAGTTACCTGTTTATAATCAAATTTTAATAAATATGGTAAATGACCACCAACATCATTAATTCCTTTTGGTAATTCAAAATCTTTATCAAAATTTGTTAACAAATGACGTTTGAAAACTTCCATGCGTTTCGGTAATGATAGAGTTTGAGATGAAGAATTTTTATCAACAATTTCCAAAAGTATTTTTGCTAAAACATGTCTCAACTGGTCACACCAGACAATTGCCAAATGATCAATTGGAGTCCAAACACCGGGTATTCCGGTTGTGGAAACAGTTAAACCATTTTTTATAGGTACTAAGCCATCTAAGGAAGTATAATCAGCAGGTAAAGTTGTATCAAGGTGACCACCAGTAATTGAAACAATTGAAATATTTTGTAATCTATCTTGTGCAATTTTTGACAACTTTGAATCATCATTTTCACTGAACCCCAACCTCCAAAAATCATCTGTGAGGGTAAATACTTGTAATAAATCACCATCGAAAGTTGTTGGCGCAGCTGAATGGGGCGCAGCTAAAGTTAAAATTGTATTAACTGAATTTGGATGATAATTTGGTAAAGAAAGCATAACCCTTGCAACTATTCCTCCCATTGAATGAGCTAACAAAATAACGGATGTTGGCGGATTATCATTATGTTGATATAAAGACAAAATAAATTTAACAGCTTCATTTAAATATTGGGCTTGATCTAACATTGTCCGACCATGGAAAGCCGTGAAATCTTCATTGAAATCTGCTGAAAAGAAGTCCAAGTTATTTGAAAATAGTGCTTGATTATTGAAGTATTGTATTGTAGATTCTGAGGCAATTGACCTTACCTGTTTGAAAGAACCTGCATTTCCTGGAATGAAAAGTACAGGAGTGCCACTAAGAGTAAATAAATGTTGCTTAGGATCGGGTATGACATCCTTTCCCTGTTCCCTGTATAGATAGAGAGAATATTTGGATGCTAATGGAGTATGTGATGCATCGAAGGCATGTAGCTTAGCATAAGCTGGAGACATCGAGACTGGTCGGCAGGAGTTGCTATTTGGAGAGGACAAGGGCTTCGTGAAGCCCCAGAACACAAGCACACACCACAGCAGCGCAACAAGGGACGCCAGACGTGCGAGTGGTGCCATTCTCAACGGCCTGTACTTCAATGAGGAACATTAGAAAAGTAATAAAGAAGTTTATTCGCTCATCCACCGATTTTTCTCCCAATTTTTACCAAAACGAGTCTTGGAATGGGATTTTGCTAGAAACATTGGTGGGAACATGTTGAAAAAGGGCAATAGTACCAATATGCTGGTTTTTGGCAAGTGAAAAAGATAATTGACGGATTTATATAAATTGGAGTTGTTATTATTCTTTTTAAAAAAGGTAAAATAGGCTTAAAACAATAAAACAAAACCTGAAATAAGCAATTTCAATTTTCGGTTACTAGAAATATCATTAAATTACACAAATTCCTATTTAAATGTTGTTATCTTTGGGAAATTCTAATTTTTGGGGGTTACCCGTTTTTTCCCGGTTTTCTCTTCTTTTCTCCAATTGTCAAAAAGTTTTCAAATTTTTCAACTTGTTGAAGAATCAAGGAGCAAAAAATAACCGTTCAAAATGTCTAGAAGGTCCCAAAATCTCAACTCCCTTGTGAGGGGTAGAGTGCGTCCCTCAATGAACAAGCATAACCTTTTTAACCTCTACAAAAAGGCAAAGCCAAACTTCAGGAACATGACCCTTTACCAACAAAAGTGGGCATCAAAGCAAGAAACTAGAGCATACCATGGTGAACATATCAGGGAATCAAGATGGCAAACTCTTTTTGATAAGAAATTGGAGGGTGTCGCCCAATTGGATGCTTCCTTGAAAGGTCAATCAGTTCCAACTCCTATGGTCAATCAAACTTATGCTCCATTGGAAAAGAGATTGGATTATGCTGTTTTTAGATCCCTATTTGCCTCCTCTGTAAGACAGGCAAAGAAATTTATCTTGAATGGTCACGTCTCCGTTAACAATGTTGTTATTAAACATCCTGGTTACACATTATCTCCTGGTGATGTCTTTTCTGTGGAACCTGAAAGAGTCTTAGAAGCTTTAGGTGCTAAGAAACCATCTGTTAAACAAGCCTATAAGGTGGATAAGTTCCAAATTATCAAATGGCAAGAATATGTCAATGAAGTCAAAGAAAACCCAAGGAAAATTTGGTCAAAGAAATTAGATAAACAAAAGAAGTTACAATCAATGTACTCTAATTACCTTGTTGATGGGATCCATCCTTCCTTGATTAATGATAGTGCATTTCAATCTAGATTAGAAGGTATGGAAAAATACAAATTGACTAAGATGAAGGAAATCCAAAATTCAATTTCAAGGACTTCCATTTTATCAGATATTATTAAGACTGTATCCAAAAACAACCAATCATCAGGTGAATTAGATGTTTCAATTTTTGAAAGTCAATTTGGGCCTTCCTTGGCTCAAAAGGCACTTTCAATTGCTAACGGTTTACCAAAGGCAATCTTTTCATTAGATTCAAAATTACAATCTGATGAAGTCAATAAAATTATCCCAACCTATCAGGATGGTAAACCAATCGGTGATTTCTATAATGACACCAACATGAAGAAAACTCGTCAACAAGTTAATGAATTAAATTCCCTTTACTTGGATAAGGTGAGACAAGATTTTACTGAAAAGCCATTAAGTGAAACTGAATTAATTTCTATTTGGTCAAATAACTTGAAGAAACATCCAAAATTACCAGAATGGTCAGATATTGAAGAAAAGGGGAATTACCAAGTTCAATTGCCATGGCAAAAAGGTATGCATGGACTAAAAGATTTAACAAAATCTTATTTCACTCCATGGAAACCAAGACAATTTTTACCAGTGTTTGCTATCTTACCAAAACATATTGAAGTCTCATTTTCAACTTGCCATGCGGTTTATTTAAGGCACCCTGTTGCAAGACCTGGTGAATCTGAAGTTATCTCACCTTATGATGAAGACATTCATGAAAGAGCTTATATGTACTACCAAAAGAATGGTATGTGATTTTGCTTCTACTTGTATATATATTCTACGATCATATAAATTAAATCTATATCTATCTTTATCGACCTCTCTGTTTACATTTAACATAGCTTCACATCTACCCTTACTTCTAGGGAAAAGGTGGGAAATTTTTACATATACAATAAAGAATTCAATATCTTCATTAAATGAAACCAAAGTTATCAAGCTTGATTCAGCGTTTGGGGAAGGTAATGCCAAAATCACAGGCAGTTGCCGAATCCAAATATATTCAACGTGAATTACCCATAAATAAATGGATACAAGCTGCAAACAGGCGAGAAAAGTTGGAACCCTTACAATACATCCTTGGGAATCAACCCTTTGGTAAATTGGATTTGATATGTAAACCAGGGGTATTAATACCGAGAATAGACACAGAATCTTGGGTCATACAGCTATCAGAGGCACTAAAGGGGTCAAATAATATCACTTTGATTGATTATTGTATGGGATCTGGTTGTGTTGGTTTAGGGTTGTTAAGCGAGCTATCTCAAATTCAGTCTCTCATAGGATTAGATATCAGTGAAGATGCAGTACAATTATCTAAGGATAATTATAAAAGGAATATAGAGTTATTTGAAACCCCCAAAGTGGAGATCGATTTCCATATAAGTGACTTACTAAAGGGTGAATTTCAACAGCCAACGCATCTTTCTGATATTAACTTATTGGTTAGTAACCCACCTTATATTCCGTTAGACCATATGAATGAAGCCCACGGAGTTGAAAAATCAGTTTTAGCTTATGAACCTCATTTAGCCTTGGTTGGTGACGTAGAATTTTATGATTCTTTGTGTAAAGTTATCATTCAGAATGATTACATAAATGGGTTTGTGTTTGAATTAGGGTATATGCACCAAGCTGAAAAAGTTATGGAAAGAATTTCTAGTATTGGTGGATGGAAAGTTGGTGTTAAACATGATGATATGGAACGTATAAGATGTGTTGTTGGGTGGAAGACACCTTTGTTAGAATGTCTACATAATTTCAAAGATTCCAGCTTGGATATATAAAGTACATTCTTTTGTGTATAATAGTTTAAAAAAGGGTTCTTATCATTCCCTTTTTAAATTTTAATAAATAATTAAAAGATTAATGTTTATGTTATACATTTATAGCTTATACTGTAATTTCTAGAGTTTCTTCCGGTTTCTCTGAGCATTCATCTCCTGTTTTGTCAGTTACTGTTGAAGTTTCAACCTTTCTCTTCTTGTTGGTGAATCTACCAGTGGCCTGAGCGTTTTCCAATGGGAAGACAGTAATACCCATGAGAATAAACCCAGCAGGTGGTCTAGATGTCATCAGTGGATGGATTTTACCAGGGATGGTTTGATATTTACGAACAGCTGTATGATGGATATTTGGTAATAGAACCCTTTTGTCCCTTAATAAAGCATGATTGAGATCCACAAGAACTTCCTTATATAGAGAGTAAACAACAATTGGGGTTGACCCTGAAAGTCTTGGTATTATTTGGGGAACAAATGTAGTTGGGTTCAGTGTTGAAACATATATCAAAGCATCAAAAGAATTTTGTAAAACCTTATCCATGGCAATGTTAATTGAATTAAACCTCTTTAACTTTCTCATATATTGGGTTTGTTTAATTTCAGCATTTTCTTTAGTTCTTGGTCTGCTAAGACGGTAAATTCTGGTCTCTCTGTTGATGGATGAAGGAATTGTAAAACGTTAATAGGATGTAAAACTTCCTCTAAAAGTTCCAGATCAGCCCAACGAGTCATTGTAAGAAGATGTAAAGATGGTTGATCATTTTCATGAATTAATGTAATAGACCCTTTACCATCCATTCTCTCTAACATGGCAAAAACAATCAAACCCCCAGTTTCATCCATGACAAGATAATCTCCACCTGGCATAACATTTCCAAGGGACATAATCATACCAAGGGATTCAATGGAAAGCCCCATAATTTTCAATGGTTCCTTATCATGGTAGAGATATTCTAACATGGCATTTGGTGTTAATTCATCAACAGTGAAACGTCTAGCAAATTTCTTTTGTTTTCTAGTGAGATATTTCTCCTGGGAGTAACTAGTTTTCTTATCAAACGAATCATGATTCTTGATCATTGTATCAATGATTTCCTTTGTCACTTCATTACCACCTTTCTTCAATTTCAATGCTTCAATTTCTTCATTGGTCATTTTCTGTACATTTCCATTAGCACGAAGTCCCCTATTATCACTGGAACTTCCAAATTCCTCTATGGATAAACCTTCATCCATTTTGGTGATTTTCTTAATACTAGAGTCAGATTCAATTTCAAAAGACTGGCCATATGGTTGACCAATAATTTCAGATACTTCAAATTGTCCAAATTTCCCCAAATTGATACAGCCGGATTCCCTAACTTCGATAATCTTGTGCATGCCACTAGGCAAAGTCAAAAGAACGTGATCATCTAATTTGATTGACATTTCAATTTGATCAAACGTCTTTTCCCAATTGGGAAAGAGTGAAAAATTTTTATTTTCTTCTTCCCTCTTATAAAACTTCAAATTATTCGTTAACGATGGGAAGAAGAGCAAAAAACAAGCAAGGTTTGCCACCAACCTACGAGCAGTTTGAAGAGTCCAAGGCAAGAAAGGAGGAGAAAAAACTGAAAAGATCAGCCTCTGTTTCAAAGCAGGAAAAGCCAGTGAAGAAAAACAAGAAATCTAAAAAGACTCAAGATGAAGAAGACGTTGAGATCCCTGATAGTGTTCCAAAGGTTGATTATGAAGAGTTGGCAAAAGCCAAGAAGTCCCTTTTCGATTCAGATGATGAAGATGTTGATGAAGAAAATTTTGAAACCTTAGAAGATTTAGATGATGATGATGAATTCGATGAAGAAGAAGCTGCTAGAGAGAGACCAATTTTCTCTGACGATGATGATTCCGATGATGACATTGAAAAAATTAATGCTGCTAACATGGAAGCATATTCTAAGAAATTAGATGAAGAAGCTGAACAAGAGGCAATTGAAGCTGAAGAGGAATTACAAGGTGTTAATCAAATTCAGCCAAGAGCTCAAATTTTACCATCACTTGATGGTGAATATGATGAAGCCAGGGATAAGGATGTCACTTTTGTTAGAACCAGAATGCTTGAAATTGTTAAAGTTTTAGAAAATTTTAAGGAAATGGCTGAAGAGGGAAGATCAAGAAGTGAACATGTTGATCAATTGATTAAAGATATTTGTGAATACTTTGGTTATACACCATATTTAGCAGAGAAATTATTCAATTTATTTTCACCTTCTGAAGCAATTGAATTCTTTGAAGCTAACGAAATCCATCGTCCAATCACCATTAGAACCAACACTTTATTGACTACAAGAAGAAATTTGGCTCAATCGTTGGTTAATAGAGGTGTCAATTTACAACCAATTGGTCCATGGACTAAAGTTGGTTTACAAATTTTTGATTCCCAAGTTCCCATTGGTGCAACCCCTGAATACTTATCTGGTGACTATATTCTTCAAGCTGCTTCTTCATTTTTGCCTGTCATGGCTCTTGATCCACAAGAAAATGAACGTGTCTTAGATATGGCTGCTGCTCCAGGTGGTAAAACAACATACATTTCTGCATTGATGAAGAATACAGGTTGTCTTTTTGCAAATGATTCAAACAAAGCACGTACTAAATCTCTTATTGCTAACATCCATAGATTGAATTGTACAAATACAATTGTTTGTAATTATGATGCAAGAGAATTCCCTAAGGTTATTGGTGGGTTTGATAGAATTTTATTAGATGCCCCATGTTCAGGTACTGGTGTCATTGGTAAGGATCAAAGTGTTAAGGTTAATCGTACACCAAAGGATTTTATTGAAATCCCACATTTACAAAAGCAATTACTTTTGAGTGCAATTGATTCAGTTGATTGTAACTCTGCTAAGGGTGGGATCATTGTTTATTCAACTTGTTCAGTTATGGTTGAAGAAAACGAAGCTGTTGTTAACTACGCTTTAAAGAAGAGACCAAATGTTAGATTGGTTGAAACTGGTTTAGCAATTGGTAAGGAAGGGTTCACATCATTCAGAGGTAAGACATTTGACCCAAGTATTAAATTAACAAGAAGATATTATCCACATGTTTATAACGTTGATGGTTTCTATGTTGCCAAGTTCAAGAAGATTGCTCCTTCACCGTTTGATAAATCAAAGGCTGGTGCAGGTGAGAAGGAGAAACATGCCAGAGAAGAATTAGAAAAGGAGGGCTTGATTAAGGGTGATTTCGCTGATTTCGGTGCTGAAGAAGATAAGGCGATTATGAAGACATCCATTGAGAGATCAATGAAGAAGAGAGGTGTTGATTCAAGAAAGGTTGATTTGGATGCCAAAGTTGAAAAGTTGTCAAACCAAAACCAAAAATAGTGAAATTTTATAATAACTTTAATAATAGAAGGGACAAATGAAATAGTAGGAAAAATAAAAGAAAGAGAGAACTTTAAATCAATTCTTTCCCATTAATTTAAATTTTATTTATATATTGAAGAAAAGTGTTGATAAATTTCTCGAAATTCACATAACCACTTCTTATTGTAATGGCAAATAAATATAGTCACGCAAAGACCCACCCACGTCCCATTTCGACCCTCCCGGATCGTGTGGTATTCCCATTGAAGGATAATAACTCCGAGTCTTTGGAACAGATCAAATCTATTGAGTATTCATCAGATACTCCATTTGCATTCGATTTTGGGCATCATCATGTAAGAGCAGGGCCTGTTAATTTACCAGAGCCAACAATGAATTTTCCCACATTGACTTCAAGGTATAGGGATAAAGGTCAGGGGAAAAGTGGTGTTTTCGTTGGTAACGATTCATTTAATGAAACATCAGTTAGAACAGGAATTAAAACCCCATTTGATGGTTCAATGATTACAAATTGGGATATGGTTGAAAAAATGTTGGACTATACATTTCTTCATTTGAATGTCAATGGGCCAATGGAACATCCAATTATTTTAACTGAACAACCATTTAACCCTTTAAGTCAACGTAATTCTTGGGAGGAATTAATGTTTGAAACTTACAGTGCACCAAAAATGGCATTTGGTGTTGATTCCCTTTATAGTTTCAAAGCAAATGGTGGGAAAACTGGGTTAGTTGTTGGTACAGGTCATGAATTTTCTCATATTATCCCCGTTATAAATGGTAAACCAATGAGAAATGTTATGAAAAGAATTAATGTTGGCGGGCGTCAATTATCTGATTATATGAGATGGTTCCTATCATTGAAATATCCCTACTTTCCATTAAGATTGAATGAATGGCAAGTTGAGAATTTGATTCATGATCATTGTTATGTAAGTGACAATTTCAATAAAGAGATCAATAGGGGGTTAAATTTAGATTACTTAGAAGATCATGATATTACATTAGAAGCACCATTTAATGAAATTATCATTGTTGAAAAGACAGAAGAAGAACTCAAAAATGAAGAAAATAGAAGACGTGAAAATGCAAAGAGGATGCAACGAATGGCTAAGGAAAAGAGAAAGGAAAAGTTAGAGATAAAACAAAAGGATTTTGATTATTATATCAAGATGAAAGAGGAAATGTTAGATATGGACAGAAAAGAAATTAATGAAACCCTTAGAGAAGCAGGGTTTGATGATGAACAAGATCTTGATAATTACATTGGAACACTTGAAAAGACACTTAAAAAGGCCAATTTGATTGAAAATGACGAAGAAGATGAAACCGATGTTTCTGCGAAGTATGATTTCACAATTTTAGATAAACCAAATGAAGAGTTAACCCCAGAGGAGATTAAAGAGAAAAGAAAATTGAGATTGATTAAATCCAATATTGATTCAAAGAAGAAGGCTAGAGAAGAAAAGGAAGAAGCTAAAAGGGAAGCAGAAGCTGCTTTGAGAAGGGATGATGAATTCAGAGTAAATGATCTTGAAAGTTGGATTACATTGAAGAGGGATAAACTTGAAGTTGTTATTCAAAGACGTAAAGAGAGACAAAAACTGAAGGAGGAATTAGGTGATCGAAAATCTAAGGCCTCCCAAATGAGAATGAAGAATATTGCAACTTTGGCAGATGATGGTAGTGGTACCCTTGGTAATCAATTAAGAAAGAGAAACCATGGCACATCAATTGATAAAGACCCTAGTGATAACTTTGGTGCTAATGATGATGATTGGGCAGTTTATAAAGATATTTCAGCTGTTGATGATGATGAAGTCAGTGATGAAGAGAAGGAAGAAATTTACAATTTGGAAGTTCAATTATTAGCCCATGATCCAAATTTTAATATTGAACATACACAAGAGAGACAGTTTGATTGGAAAGGATCTACTTTACATAGATTTATGAGGGGACCAAGGGAATTTGATGCAGAAGATCAACATCAATTACATCAGATTCATGTTAATATTGAACGAATCAAAATTCCTGAGATTTTATTCCAACCAAATATGGCAGGGGTTGACCAATCTGGTATAACAGAGGTATGTGAAGATATTGTTTTACGGCGATTACCACAAGAAAGAGGCTTCTCAGGCGACTCTGAGAGTTGGTGTAAATATATGACAGATAACAATATTAATGTTTTGAACAATGTCTTCTTAACAGGGGGATTGGCTAAATTTTCAGGATTCAAGGAAAGAATGGAGAATGAATTGAGTACAGTATTGCCAGTAAGTAGCGATTTAAAGGTTAGTGTTGCTAGAGACCCGCTTAATGACTCGTGGACGGGGATGCGCCAATGGAGTATGGAAGCTGAAGAAAAAGACTGGATTTCAAAAGAACAGTATTTGGAAATGGGTAGTGAATATATTATTGAAAATGATGTTAACTGTCACCAACAGATTATTTATTCTTGAATTGTTATTAATAGTAGATATATAATGATAGTTGTATTTGTTTTTCATGAGCCAAAAAAGTGTAAGTGTGTTAATGATTTCTCTTCCATTTTGAGATTTGTTTTATTTACTCTTTATTTGAATATCCCTAATGGCTAGTTCAAACGGTGAAAATTTCACAATTCAAGGCTGCAACCTTGTTACTCTTTTGAAGAGATTAGAAACTGCTACAACACGTTTAGAAGACGTTACAATCTTTCAAGAACAACGGTTCAAAACCCCTTCTCCAGCAATTGCTGATTCATCAGAACCAACGCCAAAGGCGGTTGCAAACGGATCTACTACAATTCCAGCATTACAATCCACACAAAAAGTTGCACATGTTGTACCAGCAGAGGTCACTCCAAAATCTGTCGAAGCATTTAACGAACTTATTAAACAACATGTCATGCCATTGGTTTCACTATCCAAGGATTTGGATTCAGTTTTGAGTCATCAAACAGAGCTCTTGTTAAGCGCCTTTGAAAAGGAAAGGGATGTTATCAATGCAGCATTGAAATCAAAGCAATTGAAACCGGATGATGCTGATTTCCAAAATATCATCATCAAGCCAATTAATTCAATCATTATGAAGATCATTGAGATCAAGGATGGGAACAGAACCCATCCTAATTTTAATGCATTGAATGCATTAGCAGAAGGTGTAGCTGTATTAGGTTGGGTTTGCGTTTCCACACCAATGAGTTACGTTCCTGAATTTAAAGATTCAGCCCAGTTTTGGACTAATAGAGTTTTGAAAGATTACAAGTCCAAAGCCAATGAAGGAAATGAAGGTGCTAAATTATGGGTTGAATGGGTTAAACTTTATCTTGCCGTATTTGATGAATTGAAGGCGTATGTAAAAGAATGGGCTACTACTGGGTTAGTTTTCAAGGGTGATATGGAATTCATGGATGCAATTAAAGAAAAGACTACATCAGCACCAAAAGGTGGTGCATCTTCTTCAGTACCACCTCCACCTCCACCACCTCCACCAGCTAATTTATTTGATAACTTGGAAAAGGCTAATAACGAATCATCAGGTGCTGGTATGGGAGCAGTGTTTGCAGAATTAAGTAAAGGTGAAGGTATTACCTCAGGATTGAAGAAAGTGGACAAGTCCCAAATGACACATAAGAACCCAGAATTAAGGAAAAAGAGTGTTCCACAACCACCAAAGAAACCGCAATCACTTTCCACTAAGGATACAAAGTCAGTGGTTACAGTTAAAGCAGCAAAGAAGGAGTTATTGGACAACAAATGGATGATTCTCAATCAAGTTGACGCTGGCTTGATTGAACTTGAAGTTTTTATGGACCAATCTGTGTTCATTGGGAATTGTATTGGGACTGTTGTCAAATTGAATGGGAAGGTTAATGCAGTTTCAATGAACAATTGTGAAAAGGTTGGTGTTGTTATTGAAAGGGCAGTTTCCAGTGTGGAACTCAACAAGTGCAAGTCCTGTGAAGTACAAGTTATTGAATGGGTTCCAGTGATGTCCATTGATCAAAGTGAGTCCATTTCACTTTACTTAACTGGCACAGAGGCTTCCAATGTAGAGCTCTACTCCAGTGGAACTACAGCTTTAAACGTGAATCTACCAGATGGGGACGACACCAAGGAGTTGGCAGTAGCCGAACAGTTCAAAACAACCGTCGTTGGAGGGAAACTCGTTACCGTTGCTGTGAATGGTGAGTGAAAAGGGTCCCGGAGTCGGTCCCGGAAGTAAAAGGAAGGCGGCAAACGGCTTCAAAATGGGAATTTCATTAAAAGTGAAGTACCATTGTCATTATTATTTCCCAATGAATACAACGGTATGAACTCCGTAATGAAGTTACCGGAAGTTGTGCCATTAATTTACAATTTACATACCATTTCCAATAATCACCACTGTATTTTCTTTTTAAAAAAATATTAATTGCGAACGAGGAGAGAGTCTTTCTTACTTGTATTCTTCTACTAAGAAACATAACGATGTTTAGACTTGCTGCTAGAACCGCCTTTAGAGCCCCTTTGGCTGCCCGTATGGCTTTGAGAACTCAAGCCACTGTTATTAAAGTTCCAACCATGGCCGAGTCCATCACAGAAGGTACTTTAACCTCTTTTAACAAATCCGTTGGTGAATACATCGCACAAGACGAATTATTGGCCACCATTGAAACCGACAAGATCGATGTTGAAGTTAACTCCCCTGTTTCCGGTACTGTCGTTGAATTACTTGTTGCTGCTGAAGACACTGTTACTGTTGATCAAGAAATCGCAAAGATTGAACCTGGTGCCGCTCCAGAAGGTTCTGCTGCTCCAAAGAAGGAAGAATCAAAGAAGGAAGAACCAAAAAAGGAGGAACCAAAGAAGGAAGAGCCAAAGAAGGAAGAAGCTCCTGCTGCTGCTCCTGTTGCTCCAAAGGAAACTCCAAAATCTTCTGCTCCAGCTCCAGCTGCTGGCAAGGATGCTACTAAATCCACCTCTGGCGCTCCTCCAGCTTCAATCAACCCATTTGGAAACTACTCCAGAGGTGAAGAGAGAGTCAAGATGAACAGAATGAGAATGAGAATCGCAGAAAGATTAAAGGAAGCACAAAACACAGCTGCTTTCTTAACAACCTTCAATGAAGTTGATATGTCTGCTTTAATGGAAATGAGAAAACTTTATAAAGATGAATTCATTAAGAAAACTGGTATTAAGATGGGTTTCATGGGTGCATTCTCTAGAGCTGCTGCTTTAGCTTCAAAGGATATTCCAGCTGTCAATGGTGCCATTGAAAATGGTAACACAATGGTCTTTAGAGATTACATGGATATCTCAGTTGCTGTTTCTACTCCAAAGGGTCTTGTTACCCCAATTGTTAGAAATGCTGAATCCCTCTCCCTTTTAGAAATTGAAGCTGAAATTGCTGCTTTAGGTTCAAAAGCTAGAGCTGGTAAGCTAGCAATTGAAGATATGACTGGTGGTACATTCACTATTTCTAATGGTGGTGTCTTTGGTTCCCTTTTCGGTACTCCAATCATTAACATCCCACAAACAGCTGTTTTAGGTCTCCATGGTATAAAGGAGAGAGCTGTTGTTATCAATGGTAAGGTTGAAGCTAGACCAATGATGTACTTGGCTTTAACTTATGATCACAGAATGTTGGATGGTTCAGAATCTGTTGTTTTCTTAAGAACAATTAAGGAACTTATTGAAGATCCAAGAAAGATGTTGTTGATGTGAATTCTTTAATTGAAACGCATACAAACACATAAGCACTTTTCCTCTATTTATTGATTATTGATCACCACAATTCTTACTATTTTATATAACGCCCATAAGCATTCTAATGCAAAATTTATATGGTAAACATAACTTAGATAATTATTTTACAAGTTTACTTTTATTATTCAATTTTATAATGAAATTTACAAATTGTATCCTTCCTTTGGAAACAACAGCACCGAAGTCACACTACTTGTCAGCATATGCTGCTGTGGATCTTAATTCCATTAATGAAACTGCCACAAAGACAATTGTAACACAATTAAACCAGCTCTTAAGGATAAGATTTCAACAAGTTAAAATGGGTGTCTTTGATAATGTTGATTTAGATTGGGCAATCCCCCAACTCAGTACATTACATGTTAAGGATATTTCTAGAACTGGTATCGAACCTTACCGATGGGGGAAACCAGCTGATGATTATCTCCCATTAATGAAAAATGCAATCCCCAAATTCAATGCAACATTCTTGAATAAACAATTTAATCATTGGCCTGTATCTTTTAAACATATTAATGAAAATATAAGATCAGATGATTATCATATCTCTTTCATGCCTGTTATTCGATTCCCAAATAATAATTTACAAATTGCTTCATTAATTACTAAATTCATGAAAGTTTTGGATGGAATTCCAAGTTTCGAAGTCAAAACTACTGGGAAATTTAGTTTATTTGCAAAATGGGATATGAAGAAGGTATTTTTGGGATTGGAAATTGAACAGAATGATAACTTGGATAAGATTATAAAAACTCTACAAGATTTTAGGCTTGATTTGCCAGATCCTGGGGTTGCAATGGGAGAAAACGATGGATTCATTCTTAATTGGGTTAATTCAACCCCACATATAACAATTGGAGTTTGGACTTCCTCTTATGGTAATGATAAATTTGATTTAAACAATTCCCTATTTGGATTTTGGGAACTCTTATATATCAATGAAGTGTTGATAGAATCTGCCGATAAATTAAAGGATGCCTTTCCTGATATAAAAAGTTTTTCCCTGGAGGGGAAGTGTCCTGAAATTCCCATTATGTCCTTCCAAATAACAAATGCAACATTGATAGCTAATGGACAAAAATTACGTAAGCGGTTTACGTAAGTGTTTTTGTTTTTTCCCCAATTAGGCATTTTTTAGGTATTTACCTTTTTCCTAAAACGGAAGAAATATGAAAGATTCAAAAGAAGGATAATTGAATTTTGAAGAAAAAGTAATGGCTATCATATAACTCATACTTTACTCTCTTGAAGCAATGTCCTCGTACGGTTGGCAGGGAACCAACCCATTTATCGACAACGATATTAATAATCAGAGTTTTACATCACAGTTCCAATCGTTTAATCCACTACCTCTACCTGATGACATCTTTGAATTAGAGAACCCAATAAAACCTCAGGCAGTTGATGATTCCAATTCCAACTTCAATAGGCTCGATTCCCATTCAGAACCACCAACTGACAACTTTGATGCCATTCTATTTGATTTAGGAATTACGGAACAACCTTCAACTGGTGTTACTCCTAATAAATTAGTGGATCCTTCTTCAATAAATGTTCAAAAGAGGGGACACAAAAGGAAAATAAGTGGATCTGGTATTTTTGGTTACATTGGAAGTGGGAATGATACTCAATTAGCATTGCCCGGTATGACATCTCCAATGCCAGTTGTATTCAATGAAAAGAAACCATTATATTTTGATTATGAATCCCAATTAAATCAATTAGATTATTTACCTGGTAATAATACCCCTGTGATAAAACCCAATGATTTGATAATAAATAACAAACCTGAATACATCATATCGAGTCCTTCTTTTAAATTCCCATCTCATAAGGATACTTCAATACAACATAATGAATCTCAATTACGAACTCCTGTTAAAACTATTGGTTCAACTGATGAACTCAGTAAACAATTATCAAGTTTTGCAAATAAATCAGAAGCAAAGCAAATGACTTTTGTCTCACCCAATAGGTCTCCACTTCGAAGTGTCTTCACAAGTTCACCATTAAAACCAAAAAATTTAACCTCCAGTATAAACACAGCTATAGCAGATGATGAAAATGATCGTACGATATCAGAATTTACTACTCCATTAAAAGTTAAATCAGCGTTTATTAATTACAAAACTCCATCACCCAATAAAACTCCAACTAAGATTGCTTGGTTTCCAACTCTTACAACTAAAAAGAACAATATAACGGAGAAAATGCTTAAAGAACAAAGAGTTAGCCCGGTGAGAAAGAAAAGACCAACAATTACTTCAACTTTGGCAACAGGTACCTTGGATAAATATTTTATTGGCCCCTTCGATGAAAAATTTATATGCAAATTTCATAACAGGGAAACAGGGCATGTATGTGATAGGGAATTTAGCAGAATTTCAAATGTTAGAGCACATGTTCAAACACATCTCTGTGATAGGCCATTTGTTTGTACGGTTTGTCAAAAATCATTTGTTAGAAATCATGATTTAAGAAGACATAAAAAAGTTCATGAAGAATTTAAATTTGAATGTCCTTGTGGTAAGAAATTCCCTAGACATGATGCCATGAAGAAACATAGATTGAGAAATATTTGTAAAGGTGGTTACACAAATGAAAATGAATGTTCATCTGCTAAACTTGATACCAGAAATGCTGATGATAATGGAAATTTACAAACAGAGAACTTAAAGAAGCAAAAAAAGACAACTTCAGCCATTTCAAATGTTGAAACTGATTTAGAAATCCATCAAAAACGTTTACTGCTATTACAGCAGGAACAAAAAAAGTTAGAAAATCAAATACAACAAGAACAACAGCAACTTAATTATGTCACTTTGAATCAAAAGCATGCATACCAAAGCATGATACAACCGCAAGATTCAACCCAACAACCGCTACAAAACCAAGAACAACAACAGCAGCAGCGACAACAACAACAACAACTCCCAAATTATACACAGCAGCAAATGGAATTGTTTGAAATCGATCAGAATTTTTCTTTCAACTTCGACTCACAAAATTTACAAATATAGTTACCCATTCCTTTGCATGCTTAATTTTGTCTCACGTTTACCACTTTAATTCAGATCAACCAAGGTTACAAGTTGACCTTGTTCTTTTTTTAAATTTTCCTTTTTTATAATGATCGCTTTTTTTATACTTCATAACTTTACAATTAACAAATTTTTTACTAATATAAATAAAACTAATATGGAATACCGTTTGTGATCCTTTGGAATTCATCATAACCCTTGGTGGCAAAACTTTCAAATGATTTTTTGATCAGCCCTCTAATATAAATAGCTGCTTCTTTTTCATTCTTTTGTGGAACAAATCTCTGTCTCAAATGTTTCATTGTGTTCGGTTTAAAACATGGTAGTCCACTCTCAAGCATTGGGTAAACCATGTCAATAATTGTATCCATATGCAAACGACATGCAAGAAAACATTTAACACAAAGTTCCTCAAACCACTTATATGCTTGTGTGTTTGTTGAGCCACCCATCACTCTAACCATTTCCCTAGTTAACTTGAATGGGGACTGTTCAAATTTAACTCCCCCAGGAACAATATCAAAACAGAACCCAAAGTCAATATGTAAAATATGACCATCACTATCATACATGATGTTACCATTATGTCTATCCTTAATGGCTAATAAATAGGTAATAATTGAATATGCTGCCAATGATTTAACAAAATTATTACGTGCACGTTGGAATTTAACACTTGTTTCCGGACCAAATTGGGTAATGAAATATTCATAGAGACCATTAACAGCTTCTCTACCCAACATATCTCTTGAAATTGAGTTAGGTAAAACATCAATGATACCACAACCTGGTGCTGTTGCTGTAACTCTATACGGAAAAACATAAACATCAACTCCATAATTCATCCAAATTGATCTAAAAACAGAAATTAATTGTAATGCCAGGACATCCTGTCTACAGTCATCACCAACTTTGAAAATGGCACTAGTTTTGACAATTTCAAACTCTTTCTCCTCTGTTTGTTTTTTTATCATAAATGTTGCCAAGAATGGAGCCTTTGCATGGGATTGTAAAGGCTTACCTGATTTACGATCAATATCCACAACTGTACCATCTGGGTTACTTGGTAAATAAACACCCTCCTCGACTTTAATAACAGCCATTTCGGCGTCAATTTTATCTTTCTTCTCAGGCTTAGACTTCTTGATGAATGGTTTCAATTTACCTGAAATCCCTGTAACTTCTTCAAAGAATTTGAATTCCTTTTCAAAATAAGATTTGTCTTCTCCGGAGAATTCTTTAATCATAGTATGTTTAATATCATCCAATGCCGGTTTAATATCATCAGGAATTTTAGAGTCTTCATCCTTAAATGAGTTTGCTGCCATGTTCCAAATGATTTGGTGTGCAAATAATTGGGAAACATTTGCTGTCTCTAAAATGAAACGACGAATGTAACCTAACGAATCATGACGCATAGTTTGAACAATTTGTGGAACATAGAAAAATGTTTGATGGATATCAAAACTTTCAATAGATCTCATCGCATATTGAACAACCAAATTATCTCTATTGAATGGTGGTAAAAATAATTTAATTGCATCAACAGGTGATGCAGGGGCCCAAAATGCAATGGCAAACACACCTGTATCAATAATATATGAAACAGCATAATGATAATCTGCAACTTCATAAGGGGTTTTCAAAATTAAGCTTCTCAATTGGTTCTTTATATTATTTGAAATTGTACCATTTTGATTGCACCTTTCTACAATGTTAACAGCAAGTTTACCATTAATACTATAAGCATAATTCAACAATGATTCATCAAGTCTATTGATAGTCCTTTGGTGTGAGGAAGAGAGTGGACTTAACCAAGTTTCAATAATGCTGATTTCATCATTTAAGAACCATAAGAGAATTGACTTCTTGGCAGTATTAAGTGAAGACGAAGTGATTTTAAAATGAGAAATCTTTGAAGAAATTATTTTCAATAACTCTAAATCAGCTTTAATCTTTAATCTATTGTTACCAAATGGAGTAGTCATTGGCTTAACAAACCATGATAATGAGGCATCTAAAATTACTGTCAAGAAATCAGAAGTATCGCTTGTTTTCAACTTGGAATAATAAACGTAGATCTCACTACCTAATAAAATCAACTCTGATCTAATCATACGCGAATATGGATGTAAACTTGCAGAGTTCAATCTAACCAAAGCGTATCTAATTGTATCAGAAAAAAGTTTTAGAATATGATCACTTTGGAATAAAGTTGCATTAAAATGGGATGAAATAAATCTAATGAGTAACAAATGTGGCTTTATAGAAGATGATAATTTTTTGGATGTTTTATCAACTGCTTTTTTATTGGATGGTAAATATTCCATAGGGTCAAATTTTGGATTCTTTAAATCATTATCCTTATTGTATAACCCTTTACCATCATGAATGGATTTTTTAAATTCACTTAAAATTAAATTTAAAACTAAGAGAGAATGGTCTTTTCTACACTTCATAACATTCAACCAAATATTTATTGAATGTTCAATTGCATAAGAATTGAATAGTTTAAATGGTAATTTAACCAAACATTCAAAGTATGAAACATCATCAGTTTTCAAAGAAATTATAACCCTAGACAAATCTTCCATAGTTTCACTGAAAAGATGATGAACTTCAGGTGATAAAGGAGATTCGGCCATTTGTAATTTCAAATTGGCTAATTTTTCATCCATTTTATCCAAAATTAAATCATTATCACTAAAACCATATGAAATTAATCGAGAACCACTAATTTCTGGTGTTTGGGTTAAAAACCCAGCTGTTGTATTCAATCTCTTTGATTGGACACCCTGTAATTGATAAAATTCACGATCACTTGCCAAAATCTTGGATGCCATATCAAGAGCAAATGAAACACCATAATTGACAGTTCTATGAAATGCATCTGCCTTATTCACGTACGATCTTAAAATGATTTTCATATCATACTCTGCGACAGTCAATGCTCTGGTAACCCAATTGGAACTATGTTTTGTGAATCTGTCAAGAGTCGATTGTCTCCAATCATAAGAATCTGAAAGTGAAAGATCAACATCAGATACTCTTGATTTAAATTCAGTGATTGGTTCGTATTCATTGGTATCAGCATCAATGATACTTTGGAATAAAAGTGATAGAATATCCAAAAGAGCAAAGGTGCTTCTTGTATAACAGAGACCTGATGGGACTGCTCTTAAAATCCCATCCGCGCATGAGAATGCACTATTTTGTAGGACTTCAACTCTGTGACAACAAGAAACAAAGATCTTCTTCAATTGAAGTGTTAACAATTCACCTGAAAAGACAGAGTTATCACCTTCCATTAAAAGTTGAACATATCTTTGACAGCAATGTTGTGCAAGAGTGGCAACGTAAGTTTGAAGTTTTGCAATGTGAATAGATGGATCGGTTAAATAATCCAAAATTGTTGAACAATCACCACCTCTAACACGACAAAATTCAACTAATAAAGAAGATGATAAAAACATCAACCCAGGTCTTGATAGTTGACTATCAGATAATTTATTATCAGTTGTATTAATATTTAAAAATGATTTCAATGTCTCCCTGTGGATTTTTTCAGTAGTTTTGGATGTACCCCTTCTTAAAATAGTATTCATTTCAATGGATGTTTCACTTCTATTCCAAGTAATTTCAGATGCCAAAGGTGGAGAACTATGCGCAATTCTAACCAATTCAGTTTCATAGGTTTTGAATAATTGAGATCCATAAGCAAACCCATGCACTGCTAAATTAAACCACATATCTTGAAATTTTTTAATTAAACCCTTTGAAGTTGGAATATTTGGTGGTTGATCAATTGTTGGCAATAATTCAGCCAATGGGCCTAAAACTAAACCAATTTCATTTGCAACCTCACTAACGGAAATTTCAGGTCTATGTTGCTCTAAATTGCCTGCATCTCCTTTAGAACATATGTGGCCTAGTAAACCAGATAAATATTCAGTATATAATTCAATATCTTTCCTTTCTGAAATAGATTTTGAAAATTTCTTCCAAAGATCAACATTGAATAATGGCGATGAAGATTCATAAAAACTTTTCAAAAATTGTAAGATATTCTTTCTATTATTGGAATCAACAGACTCGGTAATTCCTTCTAATAAAATTCCATTAAATTCCATGTTCTTAGGTGAAAGTTTGTCAGCCAACAATGTAAAAACTAAAGTATTATATGATGGATCATTTGAAGACTTCGCGAGGTCTAAAACAGCAGTAATAATATTTGGAGAGAAAATATCAGGTTTATATAAAACAGATGAATCTGCCATTGAATCAAAATCGTTGGACAGTTGTTGTTGATTATCACTCAAAAGATTTGTCAGGATATAAATCAATGATGTTAAATCTTCCTTTGTTAAACTTCTAAGACAATAAATGACGGCAGCAGTTAATCTTTTAACATGACTTTTATCCATAATTAATTTATGAATTAGTGTAGGGAAATGTCTAACAATAGTTAAACTATTGGCTTGATCACTTTCTGATAAAACAGCGCTCGCACCACATAAATTCATAATCAAGTTTGATTTCAACATGGACAGGGCAACAGTTGTTTGGTCATCAAGGGAATTTGACAATGTGACAAAGTACTGAATAATTTTAGTATGAAGAGAATCATAATCACCCACTGAGGTTGCAATTCCAAACGTATACAATTCCATTGCATTTGCTCTAATCATATAGGTAAATTCCAAACGTTCAGTATTAGAAGAAGTAACATTATCACTGACATTATCTAAATAAGAATCGAATTGTTCTTGGCATTCAATAAACATTTTAATCAAAGCCTTATCTTTGTTATCAATAATGTAACCGACACCTGGTTTCAACATGTAATCCATTAGGTATGAATCCTGAGGGGCAGAAATGATTTTCTTAATATATTGAACTTGTAAACGATCGAATAACAAAATAAAGAAGAGGGAATTAAATTCTTGCCCTGTGCTAACAAAGTTATCTAATAAATTAATCTCTTCACTAAAGGTAATTTGTTCAACCCTATTTAAGAAATTAACAGAATTGAAAGATAAAACCTTTTGTACTAAATTTGGAGATAAAATTTCCCTTCTTTTTGAGATCCCTTGAATGAATCCAATCAAAAATAATTGAGATTTAAGAGAGTTTAAATCTAAGTTATTTAAAAATGAATTGAAAATTTTGTAAACATCATCTTTAATGGATGGGATGTTTAATGCTAAATTTGACAAAGCAGAAGTTAATTCAAAGGATAGTTTTGTCCAAGGGGATAATTCAAAAACAAAAGGGTTTAAATGTTTGGAGAATTCAATTTGTTGTGCCGTTGTTAAATAAGAAGAAAATATACGTAACAATTCATCAGCTTGAATTTTATTGAACATTTCTGAAGTTGAATTGGTGATTGCATATAAAATTTGTAAGAGAGAGTTCTTCAATGGATTAATTGAGGGATCAATATCAATCTCCTGAATCAAATCTTGGAATGTTGAGGACATTGCCTTTTCTATTGTGGTGTTGGCTGGAGATTCCTTGGCTGATTTTAAAGCCAATTTCTCCCATGCGACAGCACGGAGATTTGACGTTGGAAACCTAAAAAATGAACTACAGTTAGTAAAATTGAACGTTATTGATCAACAATTGAAAAATAAAGGGGAAACATACCCTATAAAGTCCATAAATGAGTGAAAACCAAATAAGAAAAACACGATCATTATTTTGAAATTGAGAGTGAGAGAAAATATCTACTTGATTGGGACAATGCTTACGTAATATAAAGTCACAAAGACCTCTTCATGGGGTAAAGTGTATCGAAGGGTGTTTAAATAATACAGAAAAATTATACGCTTGTTTATATAGAAAAAACGGGGGCATAGGGGACAACCACCAATTAAAAGTATGTTTCAATAAGAGTATCACGTAAATTACCTTCAATGTTTTGTGGTTCGCTGTCTTGTAATCTGAATATACTTTCAACAAGGGACAATTCAGGGGCGGTTGTATCTAACCCTGTAACTGCCAACCAATCGTTAACAACCATACCAGCACCAACAACATTGGAACCTCTGTTAATTGTACCAGAGACAATTGGAACTTGTAAAAGGGAGGATAATTCTTCTTGATCTTGAATAGAAGTTTGAGCATGAACTATACCACCTTGATTTGAGATAGATGCATATGAACCAACAAGGACATTACCAGCAATTGTTTGTCTGAAAACTTCAACACCAAGGACATCAGCAATAATTTCTTCAGTTTCTCTTTCAATATCAGGATGTACAAGAGCAACGTAATCATTACAACATATGACATTACCAAGTGCTGATAACCTTTCTTCAACTCTTTGTATTTTAACGGAATCTGGTAAGGAGTTTCTTAAATGCATTAATTCTTGATCTGTAGTTTGTGTTGGGACAAGAAGACCACGTCTGTTACCAGCGGTCATTCTACCGACAATTCTGGTACCTGCGATTGTTGTATGGACAATTGGGATAACGTCACCTAATTCAGCTTCAAAGGCAGAGTAAAAGTTCTCTGAACCACCAACTGCAACTAAAGCATAAGAGTTGGTAAGTTTAGAAAAGACACCGATCTCATTGGAATTCTCAAATTGTGCTCTTGCTGCCATATTTAGAAACTTTCAAAAGATTTAATAAGCAAAGAAAGATTTATTTTAATGGTGAAAAATTTTATATATAAGGAAAAAATAAATTTTTCAATATGTGTTAAGTGAATAAAATTAAAATATAGGTTTTCATGTTTTTTATAATATTATGTTCATTTTAATCTTGGGAATTGTCCAATTTTAATTAATTCAATCATTTTACAATTTGAATTATCTTTTGCAATTAAAATGGGTAAATTATTTAAAATATTCTTAAATTTTCTAGAATTTTTTAATCCCTTCGCGGAAGCTTCTAGAGGGAAAATAAAATCAGCCAATTGAGTTATCAAAAAGGGACCTAATTGGTATAAATTAAGCCAATCCCGCCAATTCCGAAGTCTCAACACAATATTGTCCTTTAAGAACAAATATGGAATCCACTAATTTTACAGACAGAGCTCTTGACATTGTAACTAATGCCAAGAAACTATGTGAACAAAACTCCAATCCACAGATTGTCCCCTTGCATTTACTTGCTGCAATGGCCCCATCAGATTCACCTGACCCAGTTTATTTAAAAACAATTGTTGAAGGTGCTAGATACGAATGGTTACCCTTTGAAAGAACAATTAACAAACATCTTGTTAGATTGCCATCTCAAGGTGGATCAAATATAGAAGCACAATTCGGTGCAAATGCTGCAAGTATATTGAATAAGGCAGATAAAATTAAGACATCACAAAAAGATTCTTATATTGGTCAAGATCATATCCTTTCTGCTTTGTTGGATGATTCATCTATTCAATCCATTTTAAAGGAAGTTGGTATTAATGTTGAAACGATTAAACAACAGATTATTTCATTAAGAGGTAATCAAAGAATTGATTCAAGACAGGCTGATTCATCTCAACAATTTGAATTTCTTTCTAAATATGCCATTGATTTAACTGATCAAGCTTTACAGGGTAAAATTGATCCAGTTATTGGTAGAGAAGAAGAAATTAGGAGAGCAATTAGAGTTCTTTCAAGAAGAGCTAAATCAAACCCTGTGTTAATTGGTGATCCAGGTGTTGGTAAGACATCAATTGTTGAAGGTGTTGCCCAAAGGATTGTTGATAATGATGTTCCAACAGTTTTACAAGGTTGTAAACTTTATTCACTTGATTTAGGTGCATTAAAAGCAGGTGCCAAATACCAGGGTGAATTTGAAGAGAGAATGAAGGGTGTTTTAAATGATATTGAGAAATCAAAGACAATGATCATTTTATTTATTGATGAAATTCATATGCTTATGGGTGATGGTAAATCAGATGCTGCTAATTTATTAAAACCTGCACTTGCAAGAGGAAATTTCCATTGTATTGGTGCAACAACTGTTTCTGAATATAGACAATATATTGAAAAGGATGGTGCATTTGAAAGAAGATTTCAAAAGATTGATGTTAAAGAACCAAGTGTTAGGGAAACAGTTGCAATTCTCAGAGGTTTACAACCAAGGTATGAAATTCATCATGGTGTTAGAATTTTAGATTCTGCATTGGTTTCTGCTGCTCAATTGGCCTCAAGGTACTTGACCTATAGAAAATTGCCTGATTCTGCTGTTGATTTAATTGATGAAACAGCTGCAGGTGTTGCAGTTGCTAGAGATTCTAAACCAGAGGAATTAGATTCAAAGGAAAGACAATTAGAATTACTTGAAGTTGAAATTAATGCCCTTGAAAGAGATAAGGACGCTGATTCTACTACAAAGGATAGATTAAAGTCTGCTTACAAGAAGAAGCAAGATCTGGAAGAAGAATTGGAACCATTAAGGGCTAAGTATCATCAAGAAAGAGCTGGTCATGAAGAATTAACAGCTGCTAAGAGGAAATTGGATGAATTAGAAGTCAAGGCACAGGATGCAGAAAGAAGACATGATATTGGTACAGTTTCTGATTTAAGAATGTTTGCTATCCCAGATGTTAAAAAGAGAATTGAAGAATTAGAAAGAGAAATTGAAGAAGAAGATTTGAATTCACAAGAATTTTTAGTTAAGAATGTTGTTGGTGCAGATCAAGTTGCAGAAACAGCAGCTAGGTTAACTGGTATCCCAGTTTCTAAGTTAACACAAGCAGAAAATTCCAAATTAATTAATATGGAAAAGGTTCTTTCAAGTGAAGTTGTTGGTCAAGGTGAAGCAGTTAAGGCTGTTGCCAATTCTGTTAGATTATCAAGATCAGGGTTGGCTAATCCAAATCAACCAGCATCATTTTTATTCCTTGGTTTATCAGGGTCTGGTAAAACTGAATTAGCTAAAAAGTTAGCAGGGTTTTTATTTGCTGATGAAAAGGCAATGATTAGAATTGATTGTTCTGAATTAATGGAAAAACATTCAGTTTCCAAATTAATTGGTACAACTGCAGGTTATATTGGATTTGAAGAAGGTGGTATGTTAACTAATCAGTTACAAAGGAAACCATACACTGTTGTCTTATTTGATGAAATTGAGAAGGCATCACCAGAAGTTTTGAATATAATGTTACAAATTCTTGATGATGGACGTATTACAGCAGCCAATGGAAGCTTAGTTAACTGTTCCAATTGTATTATCATTATGACATCTAATTTAGGTGCTCAATATATTAACGAATCCAAGGTTACTAAAGTTACAGAGAAAGTTAAAGAGAAAGTTATGAATGTCGTTAGAGGGCATTTCAGACCTGAATTCCTTAATAGAATTTCAGCTACAGTTGTTTTCAATAGGTTATCGAAAGCGGCCATTTCTAAGATTGTGAAGATCAGATTAAGTGAGATTGAAAAGAGATTTGAGGATAATGGTAGAACTATTCATTTAGATTTAGATGATTTAGCATTAAAATATGTTTGTGACAATGGATATTCAATGGATTTGGGTGCCAGACCATTAAACCGGTTGATTCAAAATGCCATTTTGAATCCATTAGCAGTGATGATCTTGAATGGACAAGTGAAGGATAAGGAAACAGTGAAAGTTACAGTTTCAAAGAAGGGGTTACAAGTTGTTCCAAACCATGAATCTGACGATTCTATGGATGTTGATCAAGTTGAGGACTGGGAAGATGATGCTGATGAAGATGAAGATGAAGAAATGTTAGCAGAAGAATATGATTAATGATTATTGGTTTTGATAGTTTTTGTATATATATTTATTTTAATTTTTAATTTTATGGAATGAGCAAATGAGCATTTAATTTTAATTTTTTTTTTAATATTTTCCCCCAATTTCTGTTTGAGAAAGTTTTGGAAACTCCACAAGAAGAAAAGAAGACAATTGAAAGAAATGGAATTCAGAGACAGCGAAAGCAATTTGAAGAAGCTTCTGGATGCCGTTCCGGTTAATTCATCGAGCAACCTCCCATTGGGATCTTTTGCAGGGTTGAACAATCTCGACTACTCAGAGATGGACCAACAATTCCTCGACTCTCTGATTGACCCAAACAGACCACTGGCCAATGAAGGTGCTCGATTCACTCTTGACCCGGACCCTGTACACCACCATTCAAATGCACACTATGGGGAGGGGACCTTCCATGAACAAATTCCCCTTTCACAAAGAGTAAAGATTGAAGAAGATGAAGATGAAGATGAAGATGAAGATAATGATAACAATAATGGTGATGATGATGATGATGATGAGAACGGAGATGGGGAGTTTAACAAGAGCTTTGAACCCCAGCCGTACACTAGTGATCATTACATGTACAATCACCAACAGCTGCGTTCTGCAGGGTCAAGACAAAACAGTGTTCATAGTATTTCACGTGGTAGTGGTGCTGGACTGATATCACCATCTTTTACACCCGCATCCCCGTCATTGCAAGGGTTGGCTCCTACTAGTTACAGTATGGGTATGAGTCACAGTCTGAACCTTCCGGGCGCAACAAGTCGTACCAATAGTGTATCGGAGACTTTAAGTGGAAGTTTAGCTAAATCATATGGGTCTCAATTGGGGTCTTCATTAAACCACTTACTTTCCCCACAATCAAGTTATGGAGGATTACTAGACTCCAGTTATGGATCATCATTTAAAGATGATTATCTCAATTCCCCATTGGAATCCCCTCAAGTTAAATCCCCAACTAATGTCAATCCTAAGAATTCATTGAATAAAGACTCAAAATTATCGAGGCGAAGGGAACTTCACAATGCAGTAGAAAGAAGGCGGCGAGATTTGATTAAAGACAAGATCAAAGAATTAGGAACTTTAATACCACCATCGTTGTTAGTAGATCCTTCAAAGACAAAAGCAACATCTGCAAAAGACGTCAAAGCCAATAAGAGTACTATTTTGAACAAATCAGTAGATTACATTGCACATTTAAAGAAGGTTCTGCAAGAACAGGATAGAAAATTGGCCATGTTGGAACAAGAACTGTTAAAAATGGACATAAATAGTAACATTGGGAATATTAATGGGAATGAAAATGGTGATAATGGGAAAATGAAACCAACAAATGTATTACCAATTAGTGATGCCTTTGCTGATTTAGAGTTCTTGGAAATGGGCAGAGCACCTCGGGAGGAAAACTTTGACTATCTATAATTTATATATATGTATATACACACTTCTAATTGAATAATAATAATAATAATAATAATAATAATAATAATAATAATAATAATAATAATAATAATTAAAACACTATTACTATTCATTTCTTCTTAGATTTCCATACTAAAATGACAGAAAATGCAGAGTTCTTGTCGAACTGGAGACGTGGTCAACAACTTGGGGCTGAAGACCAAAGTTCTTCGAATGGAATAGGTGGGTTCTTCTCTGATTTAGGGTCCAACATCAATTCCACATTTAATGAAACATTAACACGTTTGCCTTTAAGTGGGAATGAACCAACTGAACCAGAATGGTTTCAATTAAGTCGTTTTGAACGTCTTGCTGGGTTTGGGATGCTTCTTTTAGGGTCTTTTATCTGTTTTGGGTTAGGATTCCTTCTTTTACCAGTTTTAACATTGAACCCACGTAAGTTTGTCCTATTGTGGACATTGGGTTCATTATTGTTCTTTTTATCATTTGGTGTGCTACAAGGACCCGTTGCTTATATCACACATTTAACTTCAAGAGAGAGATTGCCATTCACTGTTATGTTTGTGGCATGTATAGTTGGTACTATTTACACATCAGTTGTTCTTAAGAGTACTATTTTAAGTTTAATAATGGGGCTTTTGGAATTTATCGGTGTTTTATGGTACACTGTTAGTTATTTTCCATTTGGTGCACAAACAATGGGTTACATTGGAGGATATGTCACAAGAATGGTTGGATTCACTTAAAAAAGTATTAACAATTGGTTAGACATTCATAGCAATAATAATAATAATAATAATAATAATAATAATCAAATAACATAACATAACATTATAAACTTAAAATACTTACTCGTTATCAAATTAGAAATCATATAAATCATATATAGATATTATTCTAATTTGGCTTTTAATTCATCAGCGAATTTAGACAATTCATTCATATTAGCATCCTTAGCAGGCCAATCAATAATCAACCCTTCTTCATCATTTGGCTTTGGGATCAAATGGAAATGAACATGATCAACAACTTGATGTGCAATCCTACCATTATTTTGTAAAATATTATACCCAGGAACAGTTTCAGGTCCGTCGATATCTAACCCAAGGGCATTGACTAATTTCTTTGTAACTGGTAAAATATCAGCTAAATTCTCATCTGGTAAATTATGCAATTTAGCACCATGATATTTTGGTATGACCAACAGATGACCTTTAGTTGTTGGCTGGATATCCAAAAAAGAATATGTGTAGGCAGTCTCCGCCAGCTTAAATGATGGAATATCTCCCTTAATGATCTTACAGAAAATACAAGCACTATTTGTAGACATTGTTAATTAAAAAAGGTTGTTTTAACTGGGATTGGAATTACATAAAGATGAAAAATTAAATGATGATTAGTAGCCCAAAAGGCTCATGTTCCTGTTTTTTTTTCTTTGTGTATATCTAATGATATTACCCATATTATAAGTTCATTATAACCTTCTAATTAACAGAATTCCAATGATATCTATATTTCTTAAATTGGAGGAAATCACCCCGCTTACGTAACGGGTGGCAATTTTATCTTCTTTTCTGATTTATAACTTTTTTGCCACCCAAAAAAACTGAACTCTTCTTCTTCTTTAACAGATTGCCACTGATGTCCGACAAGAAGCCACAATTGGACCCAAGTGGGAGAGTGATTGATGAAGATGCAACTGCAACTGCTATTTTAAACAGAAAGAAGAAGGACAACGCACTTATTGTTGATGATGCTGAGTTGGATGATAACTCAATCATCTCCATGTCCTCCAACACAATGGAAAAATTACAATTGTTTAGAGGTGATGCCGTCCTTGTTAAAGGGAAGAAGAGAAGAGATACTGTCTTAGTTGCAATGGCAAATGATGACATGGAAGATGGTGCCTGTAAGATCAACAGAGTTGCCAGAAATAACTTGAGAATTAGATTGGGTGATGTTGTCACAATTCATGCTTGTCCTGAAATTAAATTTGCATCTAGAATCTCTGTTTTACCAATTTCTGATACAATTGAAGGATTAACTGGTTCTTTATTTGATGTTTTCTTAAAACCTTATTTCGTTGATGCTTATAGACCTGTTAGAAAGGGTGACCATTTTGTCGTTAGGGGATCAATGAGACAAGTTGAATTTAAAGTTGTTGAAGTTGAACCTGAAGACTATGCCATTGTTTCTCAAGATACTATAATACATTCAGAAGGTGAACCAATTAACAGAGAAGATGAAGAAAATAATCTCAATGATGTTGGTTATGATGATATCGGTGGTTGTAGAAAGCAAATGGCTCAAATTAGGGAAATGGTTGAATTACCTTTGAGACATCCTCAATTGTTTAAAGCAATTGGTATTAAACCTCCAAAAGGTGTCTTAATGTATGGTCCTCCTGGTACTGGTAAAACTTTAATGGCAAGAGCTGTTGCAAATGAAACTGGTGCATTTTTCTTCCTTATTAATGGTCCAGAAATTATGTCTAAAATGGCAGGTGAATCTGAATCTAATTTAAGAAAGGCCTTTGAAGAAGCTGAAAAAAATGCACCATCAATCATTTTCATTGATGAGATTGATTCTATTGCTCCAAAGAGAGATAAGACAAATGGTGAAGTTGAAAGAAGAGTTGTTTCTCAATTATTAACTTTAATGGATGGTATGAAGGCAAGATCAAATGTCGTTGTTATTGCTGCAACTAATAGACCAAATTCAATTGATCCTGCTTTAAGAAGATTTGGTAGATTCGATAGAGAAGTCGATATTGGTATCCCTGATGCAATTGGTAGATTAGAAGTTTTAAATATTCATACAAAGAATATGAAACTGTCTGGTGAAGTTGATTTAGAAAAAATTGCCGCAGAAACTCATGGTTACGTTGGTGCTGATATTGCATCTTTATGTTCGGAGGCTGCAATGCAACAAATTAGAGAAAAGATGGATTTAATTGATTTAGAAGAGGAAGTTATTGATGCTGAAATTTTAGATTCATTAGGTGTTACTATGGATAATTTTAGATTTGCACTTGGTAACTCTAACCCATCAGCCCTTCGTGAAACTGTTGTTGAATCCGTTAATGTTACTTGGGATGATATTGGTGGATTAGATGGTATCAAACAAGAATTAAAGGAAACTGTCGAATACCCAGTTCTGCATCCAGAACAGTATGCCAAGTTTGGTTTGTCACCATCAAAGGGTGTGCTATTCTTTGGTCCTCCAGGTACAGGTAAGACTTTATTGGCCAAGGCTGTTGCCACTGAAGTTTCAGCAAATTTCATTTCTGTTAAAGGTCCTGAATTATTGTCAATGTGGTATGGTGAATCAGAATCTAACATTAGAGATATTTTTGATAAAGCTAGAGCTGCTGCACCAACAGTTGTCTTTTTGGATGAATTAGATTCAATTGCTAAGGCAAGAGGTGGTGGAAGTGGTGGTGATGCTGGTGGTGCATCTGATCGTGTTGTTAATCAATTATTAACTGAAATGGATGGTATGAACGCTAAAAAAAACGTTTTCATTATTGGTGCAACAAATAGACCTGATCAAATTGATCCAGCCATTTTAAGACCAGGTAGATTAGATCAATTGATTTATGTTCCATTACCAGATGAAGAGGCTAGATTATCAATTATGAATGCCCAATTAAGAAATACACCATTAGAACCAGGTTTAGATTTGAGAGCAATTTCCAAATTGACAAATGGATTTTCAGGTGCTGATTTATCATACATTGTTCAAAGAGCAGCTAAGTTTGCTATTAAGGAATCCATTGAAGCACAAAAGAAGGCTGAAGAAGAAAAGGCTGTTAAGGACGAAGCTGCAGTTGCTAATGGTGAAACTGGAGAAAACGCAGACGGTGATGTTGCCATGGAAGAAGAAGAAGTTGTTGATCCAGTTCCATTTATTTCCAAGGCACATTTTGAAGAAGCTATGAAGACTGCCAAGAGATCTGTTTCACCAGCGGAATTGAGAAGGTATGAAGCATATGCTCAACAAATGCAACAAAGTAGGGGTCAATTGAGTTCATTTAAATTTGATTCAAATGATGCATCAACTCAAGGTGTTTCGGGTTCTAATCAAACCCTTAATGAACCAACTGGTGGAGCATCATTTGGTACTGTTGAAAATGATGAGGATGATTTATATAGTTAAGTTATTGTTTAAGTAGTTAAGAAGGTTTTTATTTTAATAAATTGAGTTTTTTTTATTAGTATTTATGAAGAAATTAACATACGTATATAAAATTATAAAGGTATCAAGTGAAAAGTTGTGGAAGGGGCCAGGATTACAATAAATATGGAATTATATTAAGGCCTGCCTTAATAAGAAGATAAAATATTATTTGAATTTGATAAATCATTC
Source organism: Saturnispora mendoncae (assembly GCA_030564545.1). Lineage (NCBI taxonomy): Eukaryota > Fungi > Ascomycota > Pichiomycetes > Pichiales > Pichiaceae > Saturnispora > Saturnispora mendoncae. The sequence continues at coordinate 48,057 of JAJLVT010000145.1, forward strand.
AATGGGATATGTGTTGATAATTTAAGTGAAGATTTTGAAGATTTTAAATTTGAAGATAACCTAAGTGGTTTTAACTTTATGTTTAAATTTTCATCTTTTGAAGACCTTGGGATGGTATTATTTGACGAATTCAAATTTAAATTTGAGTTTGAATTTGAATTTGAAGGTGTATCCATGGACATATAAGAAGACATTGTTGAAACAGATGAACTTGACATTAAAGATGGCATTGAAGGACTTATTGAGACTGGTAACTCTCTTTGGTTACTTGTTGAACCTGTTATGTAAGAAGAATCCTCAGGTATATTCGTTGGATATCTTGATTGAATCAATGAATTGGATTTCAATTTAAGTGATTCTTTAATAGGGACAATGAAGTATTGTAAAGACTTAATCAAATCTTTGTTTGTAAATGACAAGTTGCTCCAACCAATGAAAGAAATGAGTTCCCTTTCTAATGCATTTACCTCAGAAAGGGATAAAAGTCCATCAGTGTATTTTGTCCAATGTTTGTTCATAGGTGAAGAATCATTTGTAAATTTAGCAGCTAAGATCAGAGACCCAAGGAATATCCTATGATGGGTAGTTTCGATCCCTTGAGAATTTGGGGGGATCACCATTTTGAGTTTGTTAAGATAAATGAGGGATGTCATTAAAGTTGGAGTTTGAACATGAGAGTGGTGAATAAGCCTTGAGATGAAATGTGTTAAGGAGGGGATTTGGAGTTTCACTTCATCTACTGGGGATGGTGGAGGTGTCAGATATCCAAAATTAGAATTTGAGTTTGCAGATGGGACATTGATGATTGAAGTTGTTGTTGATACCAACAGAGAAATCATATCAGCATCGACTTGTTTGTTAAGGAATGAATAAAGAGCCTCTAAATCTGACATGTTTGTTATCCAGTGAATGAATAAATGAAATGTAACAGGAGAAGGGTGATTGATCGATTTTATACATTTCGTGACATGAAAGGGGGTCGGAGGGACTAATTGCCTAATTAGTTGATAATTAGCAACTCAACGCGTTTCAACGGTTTGTAAACAATAGAAATAAAATAAAAATAAAAATAAAAGCGTGGCGCGTTTGTTTACATTTTCAATTCATCAGGCAATAAGAAAAAGGAAATAGCAATAATTGCATAAGTTGCAACAAGCATAACACCTTCCAGCCAATTGGATGATCCATCCAAAATGAGGGAATTGGTAATGAAAACTGAAACAAAGATAACTGCCGTTTCATAAAGATCAAAATATAATGACATTTCTACATTCATCATCCATCCAATAACTACAAGTAATGGAGTAACAAAAATCGCAATTTGAATTGATGAACCAATTGCAACCCCAATAGCTAAATCCATCTTATTTTTATGTGCAACGAAAATAGCAGTCACATGTTCAGCAGCATTACCAACAATTGGAATTATAATTAACCCAATGAACGTCTTACTTAAACCTGATGATTCCACAATGTCATCAATTGACCCAACAAGGTAATCTGCACAAAATGAAACGAAAACTGTAGAAATAACTAAGACAAAAATTGCCCCCCATGTTGATAAATGAACTGTTGCACCAACATCTAAATCATAAATGGATTTTGGTCTTTGTAACAATGGTGCCCTTCTTGCTGATGTATGTGACACATTATCAGGCTGGTAATCTTGTATTTCACCCTGTTCTGCAACTGGATCAACAACTTCTTCATCAACTATTGGTAATGAAACAGAATTGATATCTCCATCACCATCCTTAAATAAATATTCATGAGTACCCAATTGGAACAGCAAGTAAAAACAGTAAACGATAAGTAAAACGATTGATGTTCCTCTTGATAAAAATAAAGTCTTCTGGTCATCCAATTTATCATCACTATCCCCCATTGATAATCTAAAGGCTGCTGGTAATAACAGGGCCATAACTGCAACAGCTAACAATGACCCCATTGTTTGAGCAGCTGTTTGATTGAAATGTTGCTCCTTAAACTGTAAACCGCCAACAATAAAACATGTACCTAAAACAAGTAACAAATTGGATAAAATTGACCCAAGCATTGATGATTGCACAACTGTAATTTGATTTTGCTTTAATGCAATAATTGAAACGATAACTTCAACGGCATTCCCAAAGGTGGCATTTAATAATCCAGCAAGAGAATCATTATTAAGTCCCTCGCCTAATTCTTCTGTGGCAAATGCTAAAATCGATGCTAATGGGACAATTGCAAAGAAATTGAATCCAAATACTAAAGATGAAGACCAACCCAATTCACCAGCTAAAATCCCAAGTGGCACAAATACCAAAAGCCAGTTCACTGGTGATGATTTCAATATCACTGAAGTTGATTCAATTGTCCGTTCCAAGTGACTTTGTCCAGCCATTTTGTTATTTATCAGAAAAAAAGGAATAAATGGACTTTTCCCAAGAGAAAATGTCGCCTCCGAAAGCAATTAAATAAAAAATCATAAAGGTTCTTAGAATTTAAATATTACAAATTGTCATTAGTTAGCTTTACTGATCAACAAGTTTACAATGGTAATATCTAATTTGTTTTTATTAAAGTATCTTCTTAGAGTGAAACAATTCACCAATTTAACTTATTGAACAGTTTTTTGAATTAAAAAGATATTTTATAATAACATTGTTGGAAAGTAATTCACCGCTTGAATGCTTAAAAAAGGAGAGTGCATATTATTTAAAAAAACTATAAATTTATATCATTACTTTTCAGAGAATTGCTAAATATACCAATTTAGTTGTTTCTCACTAATCTACAATTCACAAGCTATCAATTTTTTAAAAGGTTGGGTGAATTCTTTAATTCCAATAGCAAAGAAAGAGGACCCTGAAGGGTGGTCTTCTATATACAAGAAAAAAATAGGTGCAATCAAAACTTGTAATTTTATTGCAGGTAATTAACCTCATTATTCGCAAACAATTACAAATATTATATTACTGTTCAATATTAGATTGCGCTGAAACTTCATTGAGAACCCGAGAATTTCCCCTACTATTTTTGTTTTATGAAATGGTGTGCGCCGGTTCAAAAAATTTAAATCCAAATTTTATTTGAAGCCTCTCTTTTTTATCAATGTCAGGGACAATTGATAAATATCTGTTCATGAAATACTACGGTATATGATTCATATCTAAAAGAAACCTTCACCTTTGTTTAACCCTCCTCACTATCAAAAAGAATTTACTTTTATATAGCTTCTATTTTAATTTACCATCATTCAATTTTTTGAGTATTACCGTTACATTTTGACAATCGGACATATGGTGGCTCAATGAAAAAACATTGAATGTAGCACTTTATTGTGTAAGCTAATTTACATAAAAATATCCTACCTTCTTTTAAATTACAAAGTGGCAGTTTGGCCGAGTGGTCTAAGGCGTCAGGTTAAGGTCCTGATCTCTTCGGAGGCGAGGGTTCGAACCCCTCAGCTGTCATTTTTTTTGAAATTTTTTTTTGTTGATTACCAAATTTTTAACCACCTCTGTACAATGCTAAGTAAATATTATGCTATAAAGATAATGGCAAACAAAATATTAAATATAGTCATTATAAAGTGGAAAGTTATAAAATGATACATTTCTTTTTATTTTTCTTCTTTTTTGGAACCTGTTGGGTTGCCTGCTCATGTGTTGGTTTGGAATTAACACTAGATTTCACTTGTGAATTTTGTTGGTTAGGCTTTAAACTTTCACTAGATGGTTTAGACTCTACTTTTTGAGTTTCATTGAATTTTTGTTCTTCTTCCACGTGCTGTTGCTGTTGAACCTCCTTTCTGATAATTTGTCTGACAACATCAATGAATGAATCATCAACATTCATTCTGTACATTGCACTTGTTTCATAGAATGGAACCTTATTCCATGTCTTTGAGACTTCAATACCATCTTCCGGTTCTAATTGTCTTTCATCATTTAAATCGCATTTGTTTCCAATTAAAACCATTGGGACATTAGATGAACCCTTGATACGTGTGATCTGTTGCTTAATTGCCAGCAATTCCTCAAGAGATTTCTTATCCGTAACTGAATAAACTAACAAGAATCCTTGTCCATTCTTGATATACAATTCCCTCATCGCTGTAAATTGGGCAACACCAGCTGTATCTAAAATCTCTAAATTACATGCCCTTCCATCAACTTCCACTTCCTTGTTGTATGAATCTTCAATAGTTGGATCGTATGCATCCATGTAAACTCCCTGCACAAATTGGACCGTCAAACACGATTTACCGACCCCACCTGCACCTAAAACAACTAGTTTATAGTCTATAATACGTTGATATTGTTAGTATGACATTTTCAAATCGTTCAATACTTTGGAGTACTCACCTCTCATAATATTTGAATTCCTATAATACAAAAATAAAGAGATCACAGCTTAAAATCTCGAAAATAAATTATTTACGAAGTAATGGTTAAAATTTAACTATAAAACTATATATTTTCAACTATTTCTCCTTTTTCTCTTCCTCTTCTAAGAACTTGGAATCATCGTCAAATTCCCTGGAAGCAATATCAGCGGCCTTGAAATCCATGAAGAAATGTTTCAAAACAATCTCAATTGACCATGCAACTACAAAATCAAATAAAATGGTTGCTGTTAATTTGAACTTGAATAGATCAGTCATTGGGACAAATTGCATGGCTTCATTCAATTCTGGCATGAACTCAGTGGCACCAGAAATACATAACAATGAAACACTTAATAACCCATAGTACATACCCTTGTTCTCACTAATACCCTCTCTGAATGGTCTACCAATGTAATTAACTGCAAAGGTACTAACTTGTTGAGCCAATTGCATCAAGAACATGGCAGTGTTTAACAATGATGGAGAAAAAGTCTTATCTAAATCAATTTGGGGCTCTCTTGGTTCTAAAATATAAGTCTCCCTAGTAATGTAAATAAGTGCTGCTAAATGAACAGCAAATTGACCTAAAATTGACCCCATAATGTAAATGTTGAAAATACCTGGTTGTGGTCTTTCCTTTGATAACTTCTCAATTGATTTCCCTCTGGAAATCGACATAAAACAAACTGATAATAAAATACCTGAAACTGTTGCTTGTGCATCACCAAACTTGATACCAGCCAAGTATAAAACAGACAATGAGTAGGCTGAAATTAAACAGTTTAATGCTAAAATCTTGTACATTTGAATGGTTGAAACCAAAGCACATCTACCTTGTCTAATTACATTAACAACAGCTGAGACATTTGCCAATTTAGATGTGAATGGCGCGGCAACTGACGCATCACCCAATTTCAAAACTGGGGCTTCGTCATCCATTTGCTGCTCTTGCAAACTAGATAATAAAGACTCTGCCATAACATTGGCATTCTGAGCATTATTATTAGATCCAGTTACTGCGGCAGTAGGAAGTGCTAATTTATTTGCTTCTTCAACTTGTAAACGAATTTCTGGAGTGACCTCTGTACCCTTAGCTTCAATTGCCTTCAAATAATGTGGATTTAGTGGCCCTGGAGGATACAAATGAGCAATCGGTAAAGGATACTTTGGCTGTGGTTGATTCCATTTTTTCATCAAGTCACATTGCTTTACATACATTTTTTGATAGTTTTCAATCTTCTTGTTTTCTTGCATTTGCTTTAATGATTCTTCAGTACCATTTAAAAGAGCAATACCAATATTTGCCTGCTTTAAAGCACCAACATCATTTGTACCATCACCACACATTAATGTGTTGTAACCAAGAGACTTATAAGTGTTTAAAACAAGTTCTTTTTGCGCTGGGGAAACTCTAGAGTAAATCCATGTATGTTTAATCAATTGAGATAATTCATCATGTTCATCGAGGGCAGTTAATGCATGTCCTGTAATACAGAGGTCATTTTTCTTTAAAAATTCAACATCGAACATTTCAGAAACATCAAATGGGATGACCTTTGTTTCTTGAACGTTTTTCCATTCCAACATATCTGAGTTACCATGTTTATCTAAAATTAAAACATCCTTGGTAATAATACCAACTTCCTTTGCAACATGACAGGCAGTTAATGGGTTATCACCAGTAATCATGACACATCTATGAGAAGATTGGTTTAACATTTGAATAGTATCGATAGCATCAGACTTCATTGGACAGTGGAAAACAATGAAACCCCCAAAAATCAAATCAGATTCAATTCCTTTTCTTTCAACCTTTTCAATAGCCTTTTCATTTGGTAAGTACTTGTAAGCAAGTGCTAAAACTCTGGAACCAGCTCTTGTGAATAGCTTATAAGTTTCTTCATAATCAGCAGGCATATTTGTTAATCTTTCACCAATAGTCTCCGGGGCACCCTTGACACCAACAAGAATTTTGCCATCAACCTTAGAGATAACAGATGATCTTTTCAACGCAGAAGAAAATTGGAATCTCTTCAAAATTTGTATTTTCTTACCATGGCCTTCCATAACATTCTTAGCCTTAGCAGCTAGTGTCCAACCAGAAATTTTAACAGTTTCCTTTTCCATTGGATCACCAACAACATCACCATCATCTAATCTGACTAATGCATGAACAGAACCTAATAAATCAACAGTGACAGAAGGAACAGAACTATCATCACACTTTGCCAATAAGGCCTTGTCTTCAGGATTGAAACCTGCTAAACCTTCAAAATAGAGATCTTCTGCAGTTAAAGTACCAGTCTTATCAAAGCAACAGACGTCAATTCTACCAGCAACAGGGATTCTAAATGGTTCAGTACAGAAAACGTAATGCTTTCCCAAGGCAGCAAGTGATTGATTAACAGCCATCGTTAATTCCATTGGTAATTCAGGTGGAACAACAGATGTAAGAACAATAATACAATCAAGAATCAACTTGGATTGAACTCTACCCATCTTAGTACCTTCAACCCAAACATATCTAGCAGCAACAATTGCAAACACCAACAAGAACAAAATAAAAAAGAGTGCTTCCTTATTAGCAACAGACATTCTTTCACTTGAAAAAATCATAACTCTAACAAGAGAACCTTGTGTAGTTTCAAAACCAGTTTTAGTAACAATGGCAATAGCACCATTATCTGGAGCCAATTTAATAGAAGAATGCTCAGGAGCAGTTACTTGCAAACATGAAGTACCACCATGTAAAAGAGAACCTTTATCTAAAGTATCAGGTTGGTAGCAAGAATTGTTTTCTCTGTTTTCAATGGATTCCTTTAATAAAGGAGTTGATTCACCAGATAACATTGCCTCATTGACAATACATGAACCTTCAAGTAATAACATATCACAAGGGATAGATAAATCGTCATGAGGTGTTCTTACAACGGAAACAATATCACCAGGTAAAAGTTCATCAGTTAAAACAGAAATCCATTCCTTGTTTCTGAAAACCCAAATATCATAAGGTTTAATACCCATACTTTGAAATTCCGTCATAGTTGACTTTCTTTGAAAGACAGTAGTAGCCTCAAAGGAGAATAACATGAGCAACGAAAAAATTGAAAGATACCACATTTCATCCATCAACCAAAGGGAGATGGAGAACAATTGAAAAATGAAAAAAGGTGCAAGCATATGTTCAACAAACAATTCAATAAACGTTGGAATTGGAATATCAAAGATATTCTTACCATAATTTTTCAACAGAATTGGGATAACATCGTTGGATAAACCCTTTGAAGATTTCAAATCCTTAATTGTTAACTTTTCATCATCGGCAAAGAAAACTGGTGGAGAGAACTTTTGCAATTCTTTATTCCAAGTGAACTTTCTCTTTTGATATTTGAATGACAATTGTCCCTGGGAAGCTTCAAAAGATGAAATTTCACTCATACCATGTGAAGCTTTAGCCTTCATTAAAATATGAGTGGCATCCTTCAAATTGTTAACCTTTTGAAATTGAAAGAGAACCTTCATATCCAAATTCCATCTTGGCAGAAGCCAAATGATGGCATGACTTGAAACAAGCAAAAGGGTGTAAATGAAAACCCATTCTCTTCCACCAAATAATTCATCGTATTGACTGCTGTAGAGCTGGTAGTAACATGGATAAATAAACAGGAAAGGAAAGACATAAGGTCTCTGCCATAAATGACGAGGAAGCAAAAGCTCAGAGGCTTCAATGGTGTCACTAATCACCAAATCCTGGGCCATCGTTGAAGAACGTGAAAATTAAAAGTGGCAAAACTTTATTAGCGAAAAGTGTTGATATGAATAAAAATTAGAAATCAACTAAAAATTGGCATTTGGAAACTTTTAATGGAAAAATATACTTTATTTCCATTACCAGCTGCTTGAATAGAACATATACTTAAAAAAAGGAGATGAAAATGTCAATTTGGTTTATTTAAATAAAATTTAATATATTATTGAAATGAATTCAAGTCGCATGTTGACATATATGATAGTGAGTAATGATGCAAATACGTATAGGATAATGAAATAACACTTGAAACATTTGAAACGCCTTATTCATTTGAAACAAGAAAATGTTTTATTTGAAAAAACGCCCAGCAGCGTTTGACTGATTTACCAATGTATTGGCCATAACATTTTTGACACTTACTCACATATCACCAGTTTATCTAAATTAGTATTTTTATTCAAAAATAAGATATTAAAGTAATTTGGAATAGTTACGAATCAATAAAGTAGATGGAAACGTATTGTATCATAGGTGAATGATACCAGGAAATTATATTCTTCATTAGGAAAGCAAGAAAATAGTAAACAAAGGAACCTGAGCTTGTCCATAAGACGTGATTATGAAACAATTTATGTTTTCTATTACTTTCTTATTTTGGAAATCAAAGGACCAATAATGAAACTTGAGTAGCTCAGCAATGACACCGAAACAATTATGCAACATAAACAAAAGTACCCTTAGTTCTGTTTTATTAATAAGCTATATCTTCTTCCAACCAAGTGACACCATTTTCTTTAACAACCTGAATTCATTATGTGTTTAAAATTAATATTGTACTTTTTACTTTTATCCTCTGTGAAGGCCGGATACCTCCATTTAAGTTTGAATGTTACAAAGGAAATAGAACATCAAGGAAACTTTCTTTTAAAAAGAGATAATGACCATTATGAAATACCGTTAGTTAAAAACATAGTGAATTATCAAACCAAACTTAAAGTTGGTTCAAATTTACAGCCTTTCACAGTCTTTCTTGATTCCGGTTCATCTGATTTAATTATTCAAGATATATCCAATATCAATTGCAATGGAGCTATATTTAACTTTTCAATCCCTGAAATTCCATGGTTAGGAGGATCCCCCACTCCATCAGAAACTGTAACAAACACACAGGCATTTTCAAATATAAATAACAATGAGAAATCCTTTGGTGTTAAAAAGGAAGGAGGAATAAAAGAGTTTCTATTGAATGCTAATATCAAACTCAACACAGAAAAAGATTATGATCTTATGAATTTAACAACTCTTAGTGATTATAAAAGCGAATATATAAATTGTGAACTAACAGGCCAATTTGATTCTAGTGATTCAATTACATTTAAAGATCTTAACTTACCTTACCGTTCAACTTATCTTGATAAAAATATTTATTTTGGTAACTATGTTAAGGATGATATTACTTTAGGTGATATTAAATTAAAGGATTACCAATTTGCTTTAATTAATTCATCAACAAATGGTGCAAGTTCTATTTTAGGATTAGGGTTTCCATCATTAGAAGCAGGTGTGAATTATGGTTTACCAGAATATCCAAATTTTCCTCAGAGGTTAAAAGTTGATGGTAAAATCAACGTTGCGTCATATTCACTTAATTTAACCCCAGATTTACCGTCCATTTTATTTGGTGCAGTTGATTTGAGCTTGGCTAAGAATGAAACTATTTACAAAGTTCCTATTATTGATAAAGTAAAAGTTGGAATGTTCAGTACAGAGAGAGAATATATTGCAGCTGAACTAAATTCATTTGGATTTGAAAAGGGCAATCCGGATTTGATTGGGTCAATTAGCACAGTATTTGATTCAGGTTCAGGAAATTCCGCTTTAACACCTGAAATGCAGCAATCTATTTTAGATAGATATCCATTTGAAGCAATTCCAAAGGAATTGTATATTATTCACAAAGAAGAGATAGGTAATGACTCAATTTATTTTAACTTTAATGGGAATGACATTGGAGTGCATTTAAAGGATTACTTTTCTCCTATAATAGATTTAAATGGAACAATCACAGATTATTATTTATATCAACCATCTGCCTCACCATCAGGATCTAACTATGTATTAATAGGTCAAGATATATTAAAGAATATTTACTTAGTTGTTGATTTTGAGAAGAAGGAACTTGGTATTGCAGAATTGGATTACGATTCAACAAAAGAAAGTAAGATTGTTACAATTGATAGTGATGGTATTCCAAATTCTGTTAGTGGTCCTGGATCACCATACAAATCTCACGATGATGAATTGAATTGGAATATAGACGGTTCTAATGAATTCAGTGCATGGCATTGGGTATTGAAATATTTAGTATTATAAAATACTTTGTAAGAATGAATAATATTAATATTAATTAGTTGATTAATTCGAAGCTGGTGTTGTCGTTTGTGACTGAACTGAATTAAAAGCTTCAATAATTTCTTGAGGAGAACGCCCTCTGACTAATTCAGCAACGAATTTACAACTAACTTGAAGCAATGGCTTAATATCAAGAAAATTGGCAGCCATGATAATCTGTTGAATTGTTTTTGAATCTGTGTCTAAAAACTCACGTTCCCAAGTATCTAAAATAACAGGCATAAGGTCATCCTCCTCCTCTTCATCATCATCCGCATCATCATTACCATTGATGTTATAGTTAACATTACCATTCTGGTTTACAGTATCTTTATGCATGTCATAGTAGTGTTGACACCATTGAAGAACCTTTTCTAAAATTGGAGCCTTGACTTCTTGAATTGGGATTGTACGATCAGAATCGTCCTCATCGGAATCTTCATTATCACTATTTTCGCCCTCAAGCCCAAGATTGCTAGCTAAGTTTCCAATATAAGTTGACACTTTGATAACATCCAATTCAACAGGGAATTTCTCCCCATCTGCAATAAGGAAAAGAATAGTCATTGGCCAAATATTTTAAGAAAGCAAACGAATAATAGAGTGAAACAATAAAAGACAAACTACACATTTGAGAAAAAAAGACAGTCAAAAATTTAAATATCCAACTAAAAGAAGCTCAAACATTGTTCTGCTCTTTCACAATACTTCATTTGATTAAAAAGATAAAGACTCCAAAAGTTATCCAATTTATTTGCTGACAAACGATCTATTGGTTGTAATTTTGTTCGTTTTATAACAGTCATTTCACTTTTTTTAACCTTTTGAAAGCACAAACAGTACTGAAATTCATTACAAATTGAATGGTTATACTTTTAACACATTCAGGCTCTTCCAAAATGGTTTAAATTTGTTATTTTCAATATTCTAACAACGTCACGTGCAATTACATCATTTTTCATTATGTGGCTTTTACGGGGTTCGGAGGTTTGTATTTAACCAAATAATTTCGTTTCTATTAGAGAAAGATGGAATTGGAATAAGTAAGTTGTTATGGATGAGAGGTCTTTACAACAAGTGATTGTAACTCCCTCATCAATATCAATTTCGAATTCACCAGGGTCGGTATCTAACTCATCCAGTCCGGCATCTACTTCCGATTCCGATGAAAAACATTATGAAGAAAGCCACCAAAAGAGAGCAAAGCCACCAAAAAATAAACAAAAGAGCTCAGAGGCAAGTGCCAGGTTTAGGACAAAGCGGAAATTAAAACAGCAGAAGATTCTCGATGCAATTGAAAGGGAAAATTCAAAAATCGAACAATACAAATCAAGAATGAAGAAACTCCAAGTTGAAAATGAGTTATTGAAGAAAATGGTACTAGGACCATCTATACCTTCCCCCCTAGATTATAATGACATTAAATTATCCTCAGATATAGGGAATAATATAGGGAATATGTCAAATTACGAATTACTCAAAAAATTAAACAGAGATGATAATTAAAAAAGCTTCTCATTGTACACTATTTACCCATAAATATAGATATAGATATATATATATATTTATAATATTTGTAACCGTTGAAAATATATAACGCAAAAAAAATAATAATTGATTAAAATATAAAACAATAATAAACCTGTTTCTCTTCTTGGGATAAAATAATGAAGTACTGAGTAACTTAAATAATTGGTTCAACATTCCAAATGTTTTCAGCGTAATCTTTAATACAACGATCAGATGAAAAGAACCCCATATTTGCAACTGAAATAATACATTTTTTAGTCCATGCAATTTCATCACTAAACTCCTTATCAATTGTCGCTTGGGCCTCTAAATAACTTTCAAAGTCATCTGAGACAAGGTAATGATCTGCATGAGTTTTAATATTGTCAACTAAATCTCTGAATTCATTGTAATTACCAAACATCCCCTTTTCTAATGAATTAAAAACTAATTCAAGTGAATCAGGGATTGTAATTCTACCTAATTGATGTTCGTAACGTAAATCTTCAACATCTTCTGCCAAATTACCAAATAAGAAGATATTATCTTCACCAATTTCTCTTGTAATTTCAACATTTGCACCATCGACGGTACCAATGATCAAACCACCATTTACAACAAATTTCATATTAGAAGTACCTGATGCTTCGGTACCAGCAGTTGAAATATGCTCTGAAATATCACTTGCTGGACAAATGACTTCAGCCTTTGAAACATTGTAATCAGGAATAAAGACAATCTTTAATAAATCACCAATATCAGGATCATTATTAACAACTTCACCAACTGAATTGACTAACTTAATGATCTTTTTTGCTGCATAATACCCAGGTGCTGCTTTACCACCAATAACAACAACCTTTGGTAACCATTTAGACCTTTCTTCAATTGGTGTATCCTTAATTTGTAAGTATCTCCAAATGACACCGAATATATTCAATTGTTGACGTTTATACTCATGAATACGTTTGACTTGGATATCAAACAGGTTTGCTGGGTTAACTTCAATCCCTGTTAATTTTTTGATTAAAGATGTTAATCTCTTCTTGTTATGCAATTTGACACTTGACCAATCATGTAAGAATTCTTCATCATCAATAAAGTTTTCCAATTTCTTCAATTCATTTGGATGAGTGAGGAAACTTTCAGACCCCAATTTTTTAGTAATCAATTCAGTTAATTTTGGATTAGCTTGCTTTAACCATCTTCTAGGAGTAATACCATTGGTCACATTTGTGAATTTCTCTTCACCATAAACCTTAACGAAACCTTTAAAGATTGTTGTCTTAATTAATTCAGAATGTAATTCAGCAACACCATTAACTTTATGAGAACCAACAATAGCTAAATTAGCCATTCTAATATTCTTTGGATTTGATTCTTCAATCAATGAAACAGATGATATCAATTCTCTATCTTTTGGGAATAAAGATTCAACTTTTTGTAAAAAGTGAAGATTAATCTCATAAATTATTTCTAAATGTCTTGGTAATAAATTACCAAACAAATCAACAGGCCACTTTTCTAATGCTTCTTGCATGACTGTATGATTAGTATAACCAAAAGTACGAGTTACAATATCCCAAGCAGCGTCCCATTCAAGACCTTCTAAATCAATTAAAATTCTTTGTAATTCAACAACTGCCAAAGTTGGATGTGTGTCATTCAATTGAATGGCAACTTTATCAGGAAATTCAGCCCATGGTTTATTATCCTTTAAGAATCTCCTAACAATATCATGAAGTGAAGCAGCAACCCAAAAGTATTGTTGCTTCAATCTTAATTCCTTACCTTGGTAAAAATTATCATTTGGATATAAAACGGCAGTGATTGATTCAGCTCTTTGTTGTTGAGAAACAGAATTTGAATAATCACCCTCATTGAACTTAGCAAAATCAAATTCTCTTGTTGGTTGACTTGACCATAATCTTAAATTATTAACATTTTTTGTTGAAAACCCAGGAATTGGGAAATCATATGCAATTGCTAAAACACGTTCACCTGCATTCCATTGAGTTTTTTCCTTACCTGTTTTGGCATCAATTACTTTATCAACAGACCCATAAAAATCGACTGGAATTTGAATTTCTAATCTTGGGATTTCCCATGGGTTACCAAATTTAAGCCAGTAATCAGGGGATTCAACTTGATAACCGTCAATAATTTGTTGAGAGAAGATCCCATAATTATATCTTAAACCATAACCCCAACCAGGGTAATTACCAGAAGATAAAGAATCAATGAAACAAGCAGCCAATCTACCTAAACCACCATTACCTAAACCTGCATCCGGTTCAACTTGAATGACGTCTTCTAAATTGAACCCCAATTCATCAATTGATTTTGAACAAATATCCTTAACGTTTAAATTGATCATTGCATTGTCCAATGCTCTACCCATAAGGAATTCCAAACTAAGATAATAGATACGTTTATTATCTTTTAAAGTTTGCAATTGTTGAGTTTTATTCCATTGAATGATCAGCTGATCACGTAAAGTATTGGATAAAGCTTGATATGCAGCCAATTCATCACAGTTATACATAGATCTAGCCAAGGTGGTTTCCACATGAGAAATGAATCTCGCTTCCAGAGCATCCTTAGTTGTAAAACTGGTTACGCTGTTTTTCTCCCAAACTTGACGACATCTTTGGGGGATTGTGGCATCAATTGTCTTGATTTCTTGCGGGGTAAATCCGGTCATTGTTCTACGGTGAATTCTACGGGGAACATCACTTGAAGTGAAATCTGCTCCTGGTACTGGAACTTGAATCATTGAAGTAATGGAAGAAGAAAAAAGGTTATCTAAAAGAATGTGTGCGTGTGTGTCAATTAACAATTTTTATAAGGTGATAAAAACGGAACTCAATCAGATAATTTGCAAATCATGGAATTCAACCCCATCAAGTGGAGAAAGCCCTTCCCCAGCGTATGAAGTTAATGGGGAAATTTCCAGTAATCCCAGCGGTTTCCCTCCGGCCTTGGTAATCCATCTGGTTGACCTTCTAAGACAATCTAATTTGCAAGAATCCGGGGAATCAGAGGGACATCCTGGGCCATTCTTCAATGGTGAAAATTCTTCCTCCCTACTGACTTCCAAACACCCGAATTTAGCCAATGGGACACTTGGGAACACATCAAAAATAAACTGCTCTAACTTTATCCCATTAACTTCTTCAGGTTTCACAAATTCCCCCTCTTTATTTGTATATGGTACTTTCTTCTTCGCAATGTGATATGGTAAATATTCTCGGGATGAAATCCATTGGGGGACCATATCAACAAGAAATTGTACATTGTAATAATGGTTAACAATATTTGCTGCACGTAACTTTAACAATCCATCTTCATCCTTTTCTTCACATAACTCTTTGGAAATTTCACTATATTCAATAACACAAGGTGCTTTTTTTTGTTCATCAAGTACAATTAAACCAACTTTCTCATCAGCCATTTCCTTCCTAACAACCTTTGTAGCAATTTGGAATTCATTTGAAGATGAAAATCCAATAAAAACTGGATCACCAACCTTAACTAATACATTATCAACACAATACATGTGGATATGTTCAATACCTTTCAATTTTAAATCATTCAAAATCCCATTGTCATAAAGTGCCCTGTAAAGTCCACCATTCCCATCTGGTGATTCGACTAATGATACTTTATCCTCCCCAAGTAATAACTTTTCACCTTTCAAATCAAATGCTGGTAGTGTACCTTGATTAAAAAATGTAATTTTATCCTTAGACCAACCAAAATACCCATTGGATTCAAAAAATGATTCTGTTGAACTTCTTGTTGGAATTGATGTCATCACATATAGATGAATGGACCCATTTGCTAATTTCTCCAATTTTCTAATTCTTTCAACTTGTAATTGAAAAAGAGATTTATTAGATGGTAAGCCAACATTATAACATCCCTTTGGTGCACTTGAACCAAGTCTAGTACCTTGACCACCAGCCATTAAAATAATGGCAACTTTCCCATTCCTGATCAATTCTAATCCAATTGATTCCCAAGTTGATAAATCATTTGGATTACAAGTAAGTGCTGATTTAAATGATGTCTCTGGTAATGGTCCAAATGTTTTCCCCTTTGAAACATTGGAGGAATATGCAATTGCATTTGAAACGTCACCCAATAATGATTTTGGATCCCCCAGGGTTTCCAAATTGGAAATAAACTTATCAAAATCTTCCTTAGATACTTGGGTTTCAAATTGAAACAAATGCGATTGTCCTGCAGCTTCAAAAGTCTCTCTAATTGACATTTGATGTAACTTGACGGGCAAGGAGAGAAGAAAATAGATCAACCAAAAAAACGCTCATGGAATTAAATAAAGAGAAAAATTAAGTAATAAACCAAAACATAGAAAGAAAACAATTAAATTGGTTGGTGCAACACCTAAATTGACAATACAATTTTCAGAAAAAAAAAATAAGTAGTTAACTACCAAAAATTGAATAAAACCTATTATTTTGAAGTAAAGTAAATTATAATTACAATGCAATTGCTACATCAAATACAAACAACAAAAATGCCTCAATATGTTTAACTTGCATCTTATTATACCAAAATTAAACATTTTATCATAACATCTGTTATAATATTTGGGAGCCCCTTTTTAAATCCCCCTTTTTGAGTTGTTTACTTAAATCTCCCCAAAATCACATTTTACATTATGTATTGTCAAATTGTCTATTTTGAGATGGTTATTGCATATTCATGAAACCCCAGTCAGGAAAGAGATTTTTGTAACTGTTGTTATCACGTCATTGTGATCTGTGGTTCATTTCTTGTGATTTCAATAATTATTATGCATTGATTGATTGTAAAATACTAATAAACCAACGAGGCACGCGTCCCGTGTTCCTGGATTAACCGTTCAGGAACACGGGAGAGAAACTGGGATAAAAAAAGTGGTATAAAAGCTTGTCGTTGGCAACGCTGTAATTGATACTAACTTGATAGTATCCATATACTATCTATTAACAGTAATGCAGATCAAATCATTATTATTAAATTTAATTCCTCTTGTTTCACAAACATTGGCTCACGGTACAACAGCAATTGCCAGTGGTACTGGGTGTAATATTGCACCACAAGCAACAGGCGCATTTGATGATGGGTTCAGAGTTAGATTGTACCATTACCCATTTTGGAATTGGCTCCCATTCGACTGTGATGAATGGGTTGCAAATTCATACACCACAGAATCACTTTACTCCACAGTTTATGGTGTCACTGAGCCAAACTTCAGTCTTGGATTGGACCTGGCTGTTGGTTTGAGAAGTAAATTGTATGACGTTGAGATTAAATACAATCACTTCCTTGCCGAGTACACTGGGTACTTTTTAGCTCAAGAAGATGGGATGCATACTATTGAAATTGGTGATTTAGATGACGGTGCAATGGTTTGGTTTGGTGAGGAAGCTGCATTCAATTGTTGTGGTCCCCAATTGGGAGTGCCAAACAATTCTGATTTAAACTATCTTTTTAGGGCTACAAATAGATGGGGGTTACACGAGGACCAATCCAATAAGGGGTTTGTGTTCTTAAAGGAGGGGATCTACTATCCAATGAGAATTGTTTATATGAATGTTGGTGAAAATGGGATTTTCAATATGAAGATTACAACCCCAAGTGGGAAGGAATATGAGAATTTCGAAGGTGTTATTTACAACACTGATAATTTAGATGATGGGATTTGCCATAGTGAAGTGCAAAGCTATGATTTCAATATAATGGAGACTAAAACCATTTCGAACGCAAAAGAGGCTACAACTCGTTTCAGCAAACGTACTGAAATTGTAAATGGAGCTACAAGTATCTGGGTTGAGGAAATCGACTTTGTTACAATGTAAGGTTGAAATTAGAATTGTTATATTTATTTAAACATATTTATTTTGGCCATTGTTTTGTTTTGGTTTTAATTTAATTGTCAACCTGTCATCTGAAAAAGTTTTCCACTTTTGTTTCCAATTTTATCTTCTTTATCTTCTTGTTTTTAATTTGTTTCCAAGTTTCCTTTGGAAGTTTTTGCAATGAGTGTATGTTTAATTGGTTGGAGTGTCAACAAGGGCAATTGTTTATCATTTGGTAAAATAATCATTCTAATGCCTTATTTATAGTACATTTTACTAACAATACACTTTTTAATAGCAACAATCAGTAGAGGAATATCGTCTAGTTGTTGTAGGCCCACCTGTTGTGGGGAAGTCCGCGTTGACAATTAGATTAACACAAGCAGAATTTGCCAATGAATATGACCCAACGATTGAAGACAGTTATAGATATTACTGTGAAATTGATGGTGTCAAAGCATCTCTGGATATTTTAGATACTGCTGGTCAAGAAGAGTATTCAAGTATGAGAGATATGTATATGAAAACAGGTGAGGGGTTTATGCTTGTCTTTTCATTAACTGATAGGGCATCATTTGAAGAAATAGCCTCTTTCTATAATCAAATAATGAGGGTTAAAGGCGAATCCGTTCCATTCGTACCAATGATGATGGTTGGTAATAAAAGTGATTTAAGTGCAGAAAGGCAAATAACCCAAGAGGAAGGAATTGCACTGGCTCAAAGATTCAATTGTGCATATATTGAGACAAGTGCTAAGATTGATGAAAATGTTACGGATGCATTTCATGGGGTTGTTAAGATGATTATGGGACAATCATTAATGGGGGTTAATTTAGACAACACATTATACCCAACTCAGCTAGAACAACAAAATGCCAAAATCACAAAACCAAATGCCAATGAAAATTCAACAAACGTAAAGTCTTCCAAGACTCCAAATCAAAAATCTAAAAAATCAGGTAACACGGATTCCACTGGTGGATGTTGTGTTTTAATGTGATAAACTGTCACAATCATGCGCTCCTTTCTTTTATTTCTTTCTCTCTTTAAAAAAACGATCTAATTAATATTATACTAGTATAAGTAATAATAACAATAACAAAAACAATAATAATAAGATTGATATATATATAGAAATAAAATTCAATAAAATTCACTAAAGGTGATTATGATTACTTAAACGGTCTTAGTGTCAACCTTCTCCCTAGAATATGGTTCAGTGCCCAATACCTTCTCATCAGCTTCCTTTTTAAGTTGTTCTCCAAAGGCAGTGAAATCAACTTCATTTTCTTCTTCAACCTTTTTAGAAACTTTCTTGATGTCATTTGTAGCAGCATGTGATGTAGATGAAGAAGTAGTACCTGCAACAGATGTAACAGTTTCCTTAGAATCAACGGTTGAACCGGCAGTTCTAACAGGTAACTTTGATTCAACCATCTTAATAACTGGGGAGGCAATTTCTTTAACCTTCTCTAAATGAGGGCCCAAAGTAGTTTCAATTGTCTTCAAACCTTCATTTGATTTTTCCTTAGCAATTTCTGTGTATTTGTTAACATTTGAATCAATCAATTTCTTGTTTGATTGATAGACAGGTGGGATTCCGAAAGCTAAAATAAGTGCAATCAATGATAAATTCCAAAGTGAAACCAATTTGAAAAGCAAGTAGAACACGTATGAAACAACACCAGCCTTGAAAGAAGCATTGATATCCTTAATGGTGAGTAAATCAATAAATTTGCCTTCCAATTTCTTGAATATGGTGACAAAGTGTGGTGCATACTCTTCAACCAAAGGACCTAATTGATACTTTGAAAGATGAGGTTTGACGTAAACACCAATAAGGGATTGCCCCAAAATCTTTTCACCAACAAATTCTACAGCAGATCCAAGCAATAACCCCAATGTGAGAGAGTAAAATATCAGGGATGGGATGTTAACATATTTGACCAATAAAAGCGCTGAAAGACCGGATCCAAAGGCAATTGCAGAATTCTTTGGGTTATCCCACTTAATTAAGTTACTGGACCCCCGTGTCATACATGCACCACCACAACAAACGTTTTTAGATGACATTTTCTTTTTATCAGGAGAGAAAGAAATGGCACAAGAGGAAAGAAAGAGTTTTTCTATACGCTTCTCTTAGTAATAGAAATTTTTCAGCTTACGTAACATTTTCTTCAGTCAAATTATCACTGGACTTGAAATGCCATTCAATTTGAAGGATAAACGTCTGACAAAGTGGATGGTGGGTTCACTAATGGGGTCGAAACAGGTGGTACCTAATTTGAACGATGAAATTATCGTTTCTATGTCTTCTGGTGTTGATTCTAGTGTAACCGCATTGATTATGTCAAAAATATTCCCAAATGTTAGGGGGATATTCATGGCAAACTGGTCTAGTGATAAGATTATTAATGGAAATGCAAAATGTACTTTAGATGAAGATTGGTGTCAGGTTCAAGAAACATGTAAACAAATCGGCATCCCATGTTCAAGGGTCAGTTTTGAAAAAGATTACTGGACAAATGTGTTTGAACCAATGTTAGCTAAATATGAAAAGGGATACACTCCAAATCCTGATATTGGTTGTAATAAATATGTCAAGTTTGGAAAAATGATATCACATTTGAAAAATCACTTTACCAATATTGCTTCTTCAAATGATAATAACAACAAAAAATGGTGGTTAGTAACTGGTCATTATGCTAGAATATTAAATAATAGCAATGATTTTAATCTATTTAGGGCTAAATATAAACAAAAAGATCAATCATATTATCTTACTTCAATGCCTCAAAATGTCTTATCAAAAGTGTTAATGCCAATTGGCCACTATTCCAAACCAGAAATCAGGGAAATAGCAAATGATTATGATTTAATAACTAAAGATAAACCTGATTCTCAAGGACTTTGCTTTGTTTCACAATCGGGGAAGTTCAAAGATTTTCTCAATGAATATATTCAACCTAAACCTGGAAATATTGTGGATAGGGAAGGTAAGATTTGGGGAAACCACCAGGGGTTATGGCAAGCGACAATCGGACAGAAGAGTGGAATTTCAATGCCTCAGGGTGATCCAAGGTATAAAGGTGTCTGGTTTGTATGTGATAAGAACATTGAAAGAAATGAATTGATAATTGCACGTAAGGAGGAAGATAGATTTGAATTCTATAAGAAGAACATAATAGTTGATTTGAAATCATGGTACTGGATGTCATCAAGAATGGATTGGGATAAGTTAAAAGAGATTAATTTGAATGAATTGAATTGTCAAATAAGGTCATTACAAGACCCGAATAGTATAAACAAGATTGAAATTGATGAAGATACCCAAAGTTTAAAGATTGAAGTAGATATGGAGATATTTGGAATAGCACCGGGACAGACGTTTACCATTTATCATCATGATAAATTACTTGGATCTGGACAAATTTCAGGAAGTTCCATTTGAATCTTTTAGAGATTCCTGTTTATAGCGTAACAATACACTCCTTTGTAATAAATATATAAATCTAATGACGCATGCATGAAATTTAGAATTGATTTCATTCAATCTTTGAAGAATAGTTCTATATTTAAAATCTAATGAAATTAAAGGCAGAATTTCGTTAAAATGATTCAAAGAAGGTAAAAGCCTCAATATTTCATCCATGAGATCCAATTGGGTTCTAAACTGTATCATTTGATAAATAATGACCTCTCTTTGGGTTGAATTTTTTGAATTAGTATCATTTTTAATGAAATTTTCCATTATTGGCACCAATAAATAGAATTTCTCCATTGTTTTTTGCATGTATGTTAATTTATGTAAAACACTTCCATTTCGGGGGATTTGGGCTTCTAAAATTGCCAATCTTGAATGCAAATCATTCATTTTTATAAAAAATGGTTATGAGCACCGGTCTTATTTTGAGATTTTGCCATTCATAAAATTCCAATTGTGGGTTTTAAGAAACTTGTATTCTTCTTTAAATAACATTAGAAATAACACAATGGTATGTTTTCAAGGGAAATTAAAGAAAGATTTAGAACCAGCACGTTGAATTGTATACTAACAACCAATTTACAGTCAAGATCAGGGTATGTCCTCATCCCCCGCCTCCATGGCCAGATTTGAAATTAATTTAAAGATACCTCAGTTTTACTAACATAAGCCATTTTATTACAGTGTCGCAGTCTCAGATGAAGCCCTTAAGGCTTTTAACGATTTGAAGTTAGGTAAGAAATACAAGTATGTTATTTACAAGTTGAATGATGCCAAAACTCAAATTGTTGTCGATAAGACTTCAACAGATGAATCTTATGATTCTTTCATTGAAGAATTACCAGAAAATGACTGTAAATATGCTGTTTACGATTTCGAATACGAAATCTCTCAAGGTGAGGGAAAGAGATCCAAATTAGTTTTCTATCAATGGTCTCCTGATACTGCTTCAATTAGAGCTAAAATGGTGTATGCTTCATCAAAGGATGCTTTGAGAAGAGCCCTCAATGGGATTTCAGCTGATGTTCAAGGTACTGACTTCTCTGAAGTTGCATACGAGTCTGTTTTGGAAAGAGTCTCCAGAGGTGCCGGTTCCCATTGAATGCATTAACATGTACTAACTCCACTTGTTTGTGTAAAAGAATAAATATGTTGTTTATAACTGAAACATTAAATAGTATTTTCTTTTTCTTTCGGATTTTCGGTTTTACGGTTATACGGTTATACGGATTTACGGATTTACGGATTTATTCGGTTTTATTACCAAATTACCGCATCAAACTCCTCACTACATTACACATCTTTCTTTTGTATAAAAACTCCCTGAAAGTACAATTACCCCTCGCCGAATCCAACTTTCAACAAACAATGTTACCAGATAATAGTAACAGTGAACAGGGTTCCTCTATCTTGGAACCTTATGCCGATAAATATGCCCCCACCGAGGCTTCACAACATTCCTTGATCGATCCTGAAGAACAACCAGTGCATGAATCCGAGTTGATGAGAACGGTTACTCAATATACAAACTATTCCCTTAACGTAGGTCAAGAAGTGTTCGATCAAGAAGGTGATGAAGAGAACAAATTACCAGGCCAACCGCTGAAATACAGATTCTTTTCAAAGCATAACAAGAAAATGAGAATTTCTGCTTTGAAGCAATATACAATTATTGTTGTGATCCTTATGACTTTCATCATTGGTGTTTGGTCAATTTATTGGGGATCAATGTATAACAGACAACACAAGTATGTTAATTTAAAGCTTTTAATTGCTGTTGAAACAAATTCCTCTGCTCCAATAAGTCAAGCCTTAATTGATACTACAACTGATCCAAGGTTGGCTAAATCTGCAGGATGGGTCATTAGATCTGGACTTAATCCTGATGATATCGTAGATATGGTACACGATCAACACTACTGGGCTGCTATATATGTTACTGATGATAACGCTTCACAGCTTATAAATCAAGGCTTCCAAACAGGTTCAAACGTTAATACAACTGGGCTGGTTCGCACATATTATGAAACAGGTAGGGATATGAGTACCATGCAAGCAACTTTAGTACCAACTCTTTTACGTTTTGGTGATGTATTCCAATATTATTTACAAACATCTGCATACCCCCAATTTATTGAACCATTGACATCTGATCAATTTAGTGCTTTGAGAGGTACTAATTTATTAAATTTTCCTGATATTTTATATACTGATGGTGCACCAGTTACCAATCCAGTTGTCCTTGGTCCATTACAAGTTGGTTTGATTTACATCATCATTGTTACATTCTTTCAATTTATGTGGTTTATCAAATTGAATACAATCATTGGTAAAGCTACAGATGCTAAGGATTATATTATTTACAGAATGCTCGCCTCACAAGTTACATTCTTATTTCTTTCATTAGCCTTTACATGTTTAAATGCAGCATTTCAAATCCCAATGAACAATTCATGGAGTGGTGGTTTTGGTGTTATGTGGATGATTTCATATTTAACAATGTCAGCTGTGGGTGGTGCCAATGAGAATATAGCCTTAATTGCATTTGCTACATTACCACCATTCTTTGGATTCTGGCTTTTGTTCTTTGTGATGATAAATATTTCCGGTACATTTTCACCATTGGAATTATGCCCTGGTTTTTACAAATTCACCTTTGCCATGCCAATCAAGAATGGATATGAATTGATGAAGGTTTTGATTTTTAATACAACTAGAAAGCACATCGGACGTCAATTTGGTATTTTAATTGCATGGATTGTTCTTAACAATTTACTTTTACCATTTTGCTTAATTTTCTTTGCTGAACGTATGAAAAAACAAGCAATGGCAGAACATAAGGCTAAATTAGTTGCTGCAAATAAAAATGAAAATGAAAAGGGAAATGAAAAGGGAAATAACGGAGCTTAATCCAACTTAATCAGTTAACCCATATTGACCCTTTCTTGTATTTTCTTTTTGCTGCTATTTGAACTTGTGTACTTTTAATTTTAATTTTATAACGACAATCCGTAGTTTCTTTTAACTGTTAAATTCATTTCTTTTTTTTCTTTTCTTTCTCTTCCAAGTGAAATTGTTCACTAAGCAAATGATAAATTTGGAGGATTTCAACGTTGCTGGTGATGATAGCATCTTTGAATTACTTAATAGGGTATTTGCTTGGAATGATAAGAATATCTTGAAATTGGACCCCGTATCTGGGGGGATCACAAATTCCCTATTTAGGTGTAATAACACCACAACAAATGAAACGGTCCTGATAAGACTTTACGGGAAATCCACAGATTCTATTATAGATCGGAAGAGAGAATTAGTCGCACATGAAATGCTATTCGATTTAGACCTAGCGTCAAAATTATATGCCAAATTTAATAATGGGATCATATATGGTTTCATTCAAGGATCACCTTTATCTTTCCAAGATTTACCAAATTGGTCTGGACCAATCGCAAAACACTTATTCACAATTCATTCAAAACTTGACATTGCAGTATTCAAATCAAAACTTGATAATCAAACTCTTTGTCAGATTTGGCCAATTTTAGATAGTTGGATTAACCAACTGAATAACATTCAATTAAAACAAGAACTTATCTGGTTACAAGATAAGTTGTCAAATACATCTAAAACGGTAGCCTGTCACTCAGATTTACTTGCAGGCAATATAATCACTTCTAAAAATGGCAATGTCAGTTTCATCGATTATGAATATTTAATGATCGCCCCAAGAGCTTTTGATATAGCTAATCATTTAATGGAATGGCAAGGATTTGATTGCGAATCCTTTAGGATACCACATCCGACATCAGAAACAGTCAAAGATTGGTGTAAAGATTACCTTTCTAGATCGGATGATCCTAATGACGATATATCCAAATTAATTGAAGAAGTAAAGCTTCACTACGGTTTACCAGGGTTTTTCTGGGGGATATGGTCACAAATTCAATCCAGAATCAGTGAATTGGATTTTGATTATGAAAGTTATTCTCAGAAAAGATTAAATGAATACTGGAAATGGAAGGAAGCTTTATAAATAATTATTAATTGATAAGTGGGTATATATGTCTCTGTTTATATCTGTATATTTATGCTATGTATATTTATGCTATATTGCATCGAAGTTTATCAGCTTAGTCTAGCTTAATTTTCCATCTCTGCTATTATCGAATTAATAATATCTCCTTTAATTCTTGTCCTTATTTGTGATTTCGCTCTCCCTGTTAGTTTATCTATACCATCTTGATCACTCACTTCAACTTCATGGGGTTTAATTACCCAGCATCGGCTCTCAAATGCGTCCATCATTAATGGAACTTCCTTTCTAATTAATCCACCATGTCCAAATACAATTAATTTTCTCTTAGCCCTAGTCATTGCAACATTAATCCTTCTCATCTCTTTAAGCAAACCACCAATGCCTTCTGTTCTAACTAGTGATATGATAATCACATCCTTATCTCTACCTTGAAACTTATCTGCAGTTAACATCTCCAATTTTTCAACAAGGTGTTCAGGAAGTTTTCTTCTAAATCTTAGAAGTTGTCCATTGTAAAACGACATCAGCCCAATATCCTTTACTTTTACTCCGCTGATTACCATATTTTCAATTAATTCCTTAATTAGTTCACACTCGCCTGGATTTTCAATTTGATCGCCATTTTTTAATTCCTTGACACCATTTACACCATCGTAATCAACAAATGTAACTCTCCTTTCAGGCTTCATTACCTCTCGAACCCAGTCGCTACAATCACTGGAACACTTAATGTCAAGTTGGCGCCTTGCAACTTCCTCCGTTCCACATCTCAATCTCCCTTTGTAAACTAGATCATTAGATATTTTCATAATATCCTCGTTCATTCTATACTGGTTGGTCAGCTCCACGACATGATGTGGGTATGCATCATTCAATAACTGAAATAAAGATTTATCAAGACCTCCTGTTCTTGCTTCAGGATTTACAACAAGTGGTGGTAGTTGATAATGATCGCCAACAAGAATAAACTTATCTGCGTATTGAATTGGCCCTAGCACAACTGGTAGTGCAACTTGAGATGCTTCATCAACAATGCAATAATCAAATGTTCTTTCAAAAAGCCCATCTGTTACGCCCAGACATGTAGCAGCAATTATCTTTCTCGTTTTTATAATTTCTTGATAGGAATCCTTTGTACTTATATCACCTAAAAAATCATCTGAGTATAAGGAATATGGTTGGACTTTGGAATGTATCTTATCAGCTGACCCTAATCTTAACAAAGAAATACCAGGTCCTAAAAGATCAATCAATTTCTCACATATGTTATCAACTGCCGAATGTGTATAAGATGTAATTAATACGTTTTTACCCTTTTCAATCATTGTCTTAATCATATGTGAAATAACTGTAGTTTTGCCAGTGCCTGGCATACCTAAAATCAAAGAATAATCTTGAGTCCTGGACACTACTTCCAAAGCCTTTCTCTGATCCTCATTAAAATCTTGATATTTTTCCTCCCACTGTGGGTTTCCAAATTCTGGTTCTCTGAGATCAACAATTAACTCCCTTCTCTTGACGTCGCCATTTGGTAAAAATAAATTCAATATATTCCATCTAGCAGTGCTTAAACCCATAGCAAAACTATTTTTATCTATTCTAAATGTTTTATTCGCTACCTGGGGTGAAATGACTAAAGGATTCTCGTTAAAAACAGACTCAAATACTTGGTTATTATGAACATTGAATCCATCACATTTGACTGTTGAATCAATCCAGCGACGTTTAGAACTCAAAATAATACAATCAGAATCAATATAGTTGATACTACAATCAGCAATTCCCACTTGATCACCACTGTCATCACTCAAAATAACTGAATCATATTTTCCAATCTTACTAACTAGCCCGTTTGTAGGTCTTCTGAATTCATACACATATTGACGTGAATGAGTGGAATAATCACACTTCTCAAGCTTCAACCCACCAATACAAAGTCCCCCGTTTGATTCTCTTTGAATGGAAGTGTATTTCCATAGATCACATTTGTTGTACTTTAAGAAACCTTCCTCTTTTGTAATCAATGTGTTCCAATGTTGGAAAAAATTAACATATATTGGCTTATCAAGGTGATCTGTCAATGTTGAATATAAATCAATATCAATTCCACTACCCTCTTTAGTGCCTTCCTCAACTAATTTATTTATTACCATACATGGCTCTAAGCTGAAACACCTCTCACAAGAAGTTTTCTGTTTCAAGGGTGGAAATGATGTTTGTCCATACACCATATATTGAGAAAGTGAGTTTCTTAATTGAATCAAATGTTTTAAATCTGTTAGTTTAACTTCGTCTAAATGATTTGTCTTCATCTTTGTATAAACTAAATCTGTTAGTATTGATTTAACTTGGTATCTATCCCTTATCAGCAGTGTATACATGGCAACTTGAGCTTTATTTGATAGATATTCTTTTCCAGATTTGATTTCCAGAGGAACAACAAATCTCCCAGTGGATAACGTTGCTTCAATTACAACATCAATGAACCCCCTGAGGCCAAATGCTGGAGAAATTATATTTTCTTCAATGTCCAATATTTTTGACACTTTGAACTCAGAAGTACTTCTCTCAGATGATGGGCCAACATATAGGTTAATCCATGATTTAATGTATGTAGCATTTGTAAGAATTATTTTCTTGATTTCATCTCTGGAACTCTCAACTGAATAAATATTTAATTCATTATCATCGAGCTTTTGGTTAATAAATGATTGGATATATTCATCATCGGTTTTCTTATGCTTCAAACATGATTGGAAAAGAGAATGTGTAATATTTCCAATAATGAATGCTTCACTTACAGCACCTGGGCTTTTGAATTTATCATTAATAACAGCTTCTCTTACACAATAAGTTGCAGATCCAATTTTTGTAGGTGACACCAACTCGTCTGGGTTCCAAATGAGTAAATTGTGGTCTTTGTCCACTAATTTAAAGTCGTCAGACTCATCACTAGTAATAATATGGATTATATCGAGCGGCTTCAAACCGAGTTCAAACCAAAAATCCCTAACTATAATTGCTGTCATAGAGTCATCACTGCTAAGACATTTTAAAACCTTTTGCTCCTTTGTGGAATTCAGCAACTTGTACTGCACAATATTAATTTCTCTGATTTGAAATCTATGTAACAATGGATTTTTAATTGCACATTTAGCAAGGTTTTCTTCTGTATTAAATATTGAAAATGAATTCATTTTTGAAATTAATGGGATATCATCGTCGTCACTGAAAGAATCATTCTCATTCTCAATCTCTGTCGCCTCTGTTGTAGTTCTGACTGTTAATCTATATTGATCTATGTCATCTGAAAATATATCACTCTGATTGTCTTTTGTCATTAAACTTGCTTCATTATTACGAACTGTGGCTCTTTGTGTCAGTTGTAAAATTAAATTATCATTCTCGCCATCATCGCTGAATTCATCTGACTCTACAGTGTCACGGTTGTCAATTGTTTCGCTAGTTTCGTTAAATGATTTAAAAGAATCTTCTATAGTTGATGTGCGTTGTACTGTACCTAAATCCCCTTCAGGGATCAACATTGAAGTTCCAATTTGCTGAAGCAAATTAGAAATATTGCCGTCAAGTAATGCGTTAATGTTTGCTTTATCAATGTCCTGTGATTTTGTAGTCTCCTTTATAGTTTTTAGACTCTGTAAGATGCTTTGATTTAAATTATTGGGTTGTATATCAGTTGTTGAATTGGAAGGTTGCTTTTTGAACTTTTCAGGACTTAAATCGTCATGAAATATATCTGCTATTGACTCATCATTTAATAAACTATCATCACCTGTCTTTGATGGTGAAGATAATACCTGCTTGATACGTTTCTGACGCGGACTTGCCTTCCAAAACACTGTACTGTCATCGCTGCTAATTAACCTTGCCTTTTTGAAAGGTCTGGAAACGTCTGTTTCTTGAGACATCTCTATTGAACGGTTGGGTGATATTATTATTTCAGAGTCTTCTTCCAGTTCCCCGATTCTCCTTGACTTTTGTCTTGTGCCCTCCTTATTTGATGATTTCAATAAAATTGACGTGTCAGTTTGCGGTATTTCAATACTTTGAAGCGCTGAAAGTTTGGCAGTGGGATCTTTTCTATGTTCCAGACTGTTTATAGGCCCAAACCGATATTTAGATGGAGCTTTGGGGTGTTTTGACATCAAATGAGCTGCCTTTTATTAAAGAAAGAATAGGTGAAGAAATTCAAATCTATTAGTTTATTATTCTTTTATCACCAAAATGGATAAATACAGTGTTGTGGCAAGATACGCATACAACCCCGATAAGGAAAATGCTGCTGATGATTTACCGCTTGCTGTTGGTGATGTTGTCGAAGTCTTGGAGGAAATTGACCAGGATTGGCTTCTCGGAGCTAAAAATGGTGGCGCCATGCAAGGTTATTTCCCAAGGGGCTTTGTTGAACGTTTGGAGGATCATCCAAGTTCGCAAAAGCAAAAGGATGTACCAATTGAATCATTAGAACCAAAATCTGAAGAGGAACTTACGGTTGAAGAAGAAGAACATCAAAATCCGATAAATATTGATGTTGTTCCTAAACCAAACGAAGTGCATCATGAAACTAATTCAGATGAGTTCAAATCAAAGATGAATACTTTTGCGTCAATGGTTCAACCTCCAATGCCAAGTACTAATTTGACTAATGATTCTTATCTAATCGCAAAACCATTCTCTGGTGTTGAACACAAATCATCGTATGTTCCGCCATCTCTAGGCACTAACAAATCTAGTAGTCCACAGAAAGTTATGGAAAAAACTCCGGATGTGATTAGCGGATCAAGTCAGCTAGAAGAAGAAGAAGAAGAGGCACCAAGAATGACATTGAAAGAACGTATGGTTATTTTACAGAAGCAACAAGCAGAGGAACAAAAGGCAATTGAAGCCGCATTAAAGAGGCAGGAAGAAAGGAAAAAGGCTAAGAGACCGACATCAATTGCCAGTGACTCGCAACGCTCCAGCGGAGAAGTTGATATCAATCACAACATTGATACTGAAATTGGAGACAACGAGACAGTAGAGGAAGAAATTGATGAAGCTGATAGAACCGCGAATACACATGAGAGATTAGAAGGTGGTAAAGGTGAAGAATATCTTGACAACAATGTAGACGACAATTTAGATGAAGATGAAGATGAAGATGAAGATGAAGATGAAGATGAAGAAGACGAACAAGATGAAGAAGAACTTAGAAAACGAAAACTTGCTGAACGTATGGCCAAGCTTTCTGGTGGTATGGGAATGATGGGAATGATGGGTATGCCCATGATGGGTATTCCAAACTCCACCACGAGTAAAAAAATCAGAAATCCGAAGCATGAACAAGAGTCGCCTGAAATTGCAGACTTGCCAAAGGCTATTCCTATTTTACCATTTGCAACACAGTTACCACCACAACTATCAGGAAATTCTGCTGAAGAACAAGAAATTGATAATAGTGATATTAAAGGGAAGCAAGAGGTAGATTACGCAATTGATGAGTCTTCAAATGTGGATCAAGAGAAGGAGATTGTTCAGCCACTGAAAATGGCCGAATCAGATGATGATGTTAATTATGAAGAAAATGTTAATGATTTAGAAGAAGGAGTAGATGAAAAGGTGCATATTTTACATCAACCTATTGAATCAAGTAATGAGGAACAAGTTGCAGATGATTCTTCTTTTGAACAAAATATTCCATTTTCAGCACCTCCACCGATTCCTATTTTATCAACACTTGATAGTGCACCGCCAATTCCTGTAGAGGTGGTTCCTGCGGGCGAATTGTCACCACCAGCTTCCCCAGTTGAAATTAGTGAAATGCCTACTTTGCCACCTCCACTGCCATCTGTAATGCCACCAGCTAAGGAACTTATAGTGTCTGATGTTCCACCTCTGCCAACAGTTCCAGTACCATCTAGACATCCATATAAAGAATTGTCATCACCTGTGAACTCGGCGCCTCCACTTCCACCAACTACTGGATCAACAGTTTTTTCAGATACTCATGTTGCTGAAAGGAGATTTTCTACCCATGATCATGCACCACCACCTCCTCCTCCACCGGGTTTAGTTGAATTAGTTTCTGCTAGTACAGGGGATACACATACTGATTCAAAATTTTCTAGAGCAGTTACAAACACTAGTATGGAATACACGCCAGTTACTACTATTAAATCGTGGTGGTCAACTGGTTCACTTCCAGATGAGATCAATAATGAGAATGTTCACTTTGAAACTGAGCGCACTGTTATCAAGCGTCGTTCGATGTCAAATATGATTTACGTGATTTATTATATACTGGATGTCAGTTTAACAACACGCACTTTAGAAGTTGCTTATGATGAAAGTTCTCCAGATGAATTGGTTTATTTTAAGGAAACCAAGGTGAAACATAAATCCGAAAGATCAACATTGAAGTCACAATATATTAAATATGGATCACAAGTTTACAATGAGGCAATGCGTTCTCTGAAAGCAAATAGCATGCGTGGATTGATTGAATCCATATATCAAAATTTAGATGTTTTACCACCTGTTGGAGGTAAAACATTTGGGGCAGTAACTTATAAGAACAATGATAACGTTGATGTTAAAACCATTGATGAGATTAGAAAGGGTGATATATTAGTTTTAGTTGATGCAATTTTTGAAAGTAACAGTGGTCCATTAAGAAAGACTAAACAGATCAACGTTGGGTTTGATAGCCCACATGTTTCTATAGTTACAGGATGGGATAAAGAAAATGGAAAGTTGAGTGTTGTTGAAGAGAAAAAGGAAGGTGGAATTAAGGAGTCTAGTTACAAATTGGGGAAATTAGTTGAGGGGAAAGTTCGTGTATTTAGAGTTGTTGGAAGAGAATACATTGGCTGGTAGATCATATTTGTAATTGGGAGATTTTTTTTGTTATTATTTAATGATTATTCTTTTTTATTATCATTTTTGATTATTTGTTTACATTTGGGATAATTTTCAATATATATTTTCCTTTATTTTATTTCTTCTTTATTTTCTTTTTCTTTAAATAAAGATGGGAATAAAGGAATTATCTAGTGATACTATTTGGGATCCTGAATCACAGATTAGTTCTAATGTTTTAAAATACTTAAAGGAAGGGAAATTTAATTCACTTAACTTCTTTTACCAATTAGTCAGTTTATTAAAAGATCAAGATCGTACAGGTTGGGTTAATATGGGTATTCCAAGACCGGAACATATTGGAGATCATATGTATCGTATGGCAATTATTTGTATGACATTAGATATTCCAAATGTTGATTTAAACAAATGTGTGCAAATTGCGCTTGTTCATGATATTAGTGAATCATTAGTTGGTGATATTGTCCCACATGATAAAGATATTGATAAGATTGAGAAATCTAAAAGGGAATATAAAGCCATTATTTATTTAAGTAATATCGTTAATAAATACAATGAAGAAATTGGGAACAAGCTTTTACAATATTGGTTAGATTATGAATTACAAAGAAATAAGGAGTCATCAATAGTGAAGGATGTTGATAAATATGAACTGTTATTACAAACATTTGATTATGAAAGAAAACATAGTAAAAGAATGGATGAATTTTGGGGGTGCCGTTCAGTTATTAAAAATGAAGAAATTCAATTATTAGCAGATGAATTAATTGGTGAAAGAGATCAATATATGAAGGAGAATAATTTATAAAATATAATTGTTGTATAAATAAATGCAGATATAAAAATAATATTTGTGTTAAATTTAATAGAATCTATTTAACATGTTCCAAGAATTATCAAAACCAAAAATTAAAGGGCCTACTGTATGTCTTAATATAAGCATAAATACCCCCAGTGTAAATTGTAAAGTCATTATTAATTTACATAAATTTTCTTCTGTTCTTGGACCAAACCAAATAATGACTAAATTAATTAATGTCATATTTGAAGAGGCAATTATTGTTTTATTATCATTTGGATTTCTTTTTAATTTTATTAACCAAAGTTTCTCTAATAAATTAAAGATTGGTATCATCATTGAATTTAATTTACCATCACCATTTATTTCATCATGAGTATAAATTGTCCAAGAATTATACATTAAACCATCATCTTTATTAAATTTAGGTAATCTATGTCTTGGACAAGGTACTAAACCAAACAATTGAGGGGCAGAGTAAATAAAATTAACAATTTGAGGGATAAAGAATAACATTAAAGTTTTAACATAATGAGAAGATATTCCAACAACTGCAAAAACCATACCTGAGAAATAACACCAAGTATCACCAACGAAAACTTTTGCAGGGCACCAATTTAATTTTAATAAAGCTAAAGAGACACCTAAAAATGGAATTAAGAAGCATAATGAATATATATGAATTTGGAAAGCTTCATTATTTAAACAACCTGAAATATAATATAAGTCATTGAAAATTAATAAGATTGCAATTATAACAGTTTGACCAACTTCTAAACCATTAATACCTGCTAATATATTAACAGAATTTGGACAGAATATTGTAATTGAAGCCATATATAAGTAATAACCAAATTTTAAATTTAAAGTATTTCCATAACCATAATTTGATAAAAATCTTGGTAATAAAATGGAAGTGATATTAAAATCCAATGCATAAACCACCAATAATGGGATTGAAGCAATTGCAGGAAGGAAGAATTTGTGACGCCAACGGATATCAAATAAATCATCTAAAAGGCCTAATAAAACCATTGATTGAATGCATAAAAGTGATCCTAGATAAAAGGACAATTTAAAGTTATAGACTAATGAAATGATTGGAGCAAATGACATCATTAAAAAGAGGTAAGTAATTGCTGGTATGATACCCATTGTTTCTGGAATTATAGGTGAATTTAATTTTGACATATCTCGACCACTAAGCCCTCTTTTAATAAACAGATTTCCCACACGTGGTGATATATAAAGGACAATTAGATACCCAATAAGAGAAAGAATAATAGCAAATGGTATTGGCGTCATTTGTTGATTTATTGATATTTAAAACCCCCAACGGTGCAAAGATTTGTTAATTCTTATATTTTTCTTTTTTTTTTTTTTTTTTTCTTTTTTTTTTGAAAGAGGAGGAGAAGGGCAAAAAAAACAAAAAACAAACCAACCAATCAATTCAATTTGGAAAGAAAGAAACTGTTTGAAAATGCTACAAATTAACTTGAAATCCAGTGTGAGAAACATCCATCGTTTCCCACTTGTTTCCGATATTAACATCACCAAGTCTGGGAATACAAAGATTGCCACTGGCTTGGGTGGACGCCATTCACGTACAGGGTATCAAGTTTCAGTATTTGGTGGTACTGGCTTCCTTGGGAAGATTGTCACTTCCAAACTTGCAAAACACGGTACTCTGGTTGTTGCCCCATTCAGAAATGGGAGATCAAAGAGACATTTAAAAGTAAACGGGGATTTAGGGGTTGTCAATTTCCATGAATTTGATATTAGGAACTTAAAATCAATTGAAGAATCAGTTGCACATTCAGATGTCGTTATCAATTTAATTGGTTCTCAACAAAATACTAAAAATTTCTCAATGTATGATGCCAATGTTGAAGCAACTAATAGAATTGCTAAATTAGCAAAAGATTATAACGTTGATAAATTCATTCAAGTTTCTTCTTATAATGCCGATGTTAATTCACCTTCTGAATTCTTTGCAACAAAAGGTATGGGTGAAAAAATTGCTAGGGAACATTACCCTGATTCAACCATTATTAGACCTGCTCCAATGTTTGGTAGAAATTCACCATTCCTTAATGAATTATTACCACTGAAAATATTCGGTGGTAATATCATGTACAGACAAGAAGTTTACCCAACTCATGTTGAACAAGTTGCTCAAGCAATTGAAAAAATCGTTTATGATGATTCAACTTATGGTAAAACTTATGAATTATACGGTGCTGAAAGATACTCAAAGGCTGAATTAAGAGAAATGTTAAAATACATGACTCATATTAATCAATATGGATTTTTCACTGCTGCTTCAGGTTATCATATGCCAGCCCCTGAAATTGTTGTTCAAGCTTGGTGTTTCTTAAATGAAAAATTAAACCCAACAATGGATGCAAACAATTATGATTCATATGTTAGATCCTCAATTCATCAAAATATTGACCCTGAAGCTTTAACTTATAAAGACCTTGGTATGGAATCAGATGATTTGGCTGATTGGCTTTACAAATATGTTAAGCCACACATTCAATATTCTTCTCAAGCTAAAAACAGAACTGTTTATGGTAGAGAAGAATTCTTAAAATTGAGAGATTATGTTAACACGCCCAAGAACAAATTGGATCTCTTCGGTTACGGTGGTAACAACTGATGATCTACATTATACTTTATATAAAAACTTCTTAAATATATATTTATTTATTTTATTTATTCTTATTCACACTTATAACTTTACATTTTAATTCACCAATAATGGGTAAGAGATCAATAGAATCTTTTGTCAATGTGATTATAGATAAATGGAACCTACCAGAAAGTTATACACCCAAGGGGAATTTGGTCTCTTCTTACCAAATAATGGCAATAAAATCTCAAGATAGTTCAGATCCTTCAATTTGGGATGTTAAACCAGATTCTGATTTAATAAATCAAATCTCAAAACTCCCCAACCAAAAAAGTTGGGATGGCTTGTTAGCTAAGCATGGTATTTTACATGACCCTGATCGTAAACATTTTGTCAAAATTTACAGTTTAGATGATGTTTCAAATAATAAAGTTTTATCAAATTCATTCGTTTCCTTTAGAAAAACTTGGGTAACTGTATTAAAGGATGAATCAGGTTGGACTAAATTTTTAAAGTTAAAAAGGAACATTGAAGCTTCTCAACTTTTACCTTTTATTGAACCAAGTCCATATTTACCTTTAATTTTAGGGTTTGTTTGTTGTGACTGTGGTTCTGGTTTCGCCAGGTGTTTTGGAAGTGATAAACCAATTTATAGTTTACTAACACAACATTATGAAAAGGTACATTTATCTCTGGCTGTAAGTGACAGAATTTATTTATCTTGTTACATTCAACAAGGAAATAGCAATAGTTTCCAATCTGTCAAAATTGGTAAATCCCAATTGATAGAGTTACAAGAAATTGACCAAAAAGCTTCTGGTATTTTCTCTAACTTGATAGTTAACACATTCATGCTCCCATACAGAAAAGGTATCAATGGATCTGAGTATGAATTAGTTTTAAAAGGGCTTAGTAAGTTAATTTTTGGTTTGGCTGATAACCTTTCAATTACAAATATATTAAACCCAGTTTTAAAAAAAAGTCTTAAAGTTATGGAAGGTAATGGTACTCACGAAGAAATATATAAAGCTATTGATAAGGCAAAGCATGAATATAAAAATTACAAAAATTCAGATAAATTATACCAATTGACCTCTTTAGATTTAACGAGTGCATTTGCTTCTTATTTGGGGTTTATTATTCAATGTTACGGTTATCAGAAATTTATAAATTTACAAGACAAATTTGTTCTAACCAAAAAAAGTGATACTACATTTGAATGTTCATTTGGTAATATAAAGGTCAATGACTTTAATGTATGGATTATCTTTTTAATGAGAATTATATGTTCAGAGTTAGATGTATTTCCAGCGAATTGGCCTTCTTGGAAATCAAAAGAATTTAGAGTTTTACAAGGTATTAAAGGACTGTTAGGGAACAATGTTTCCCTTCCGAAAGATTTTTTAACAATTAACAAATTAAATGATCTTGTTAAGAGAGGCCCACCTGCTGGCACATTATTCACTGATAAAGAATTTTTGTTATCATTTTCAAGAAGGACAACACTAAACGATGGAAATTTTCGCAACTCTGACAACACAAATAAAAATGAGATATCAAATAAAGAACTTGAAAATGAAAATGTTCAGAAAAATGGAAAGGTTGAACTAAGCGATGGTAAAATTTCAACCACAGTTGTTGGTAATGATAGTGTGTTTGGAAACCTACTGATGAATTTTAAAAATCATTTAAGCAGCGATAATAGAAATTGGACCCCTGATGCATATTCCTCATTATTATTGATGGTTAAGAGACTGGTTATTTATTGTACATCAAAAGCAATTGGTGAAAATATTTTAAAAGATATTGAACCTTTAGGTTTAGATCCTGGTCATTATGAATTGACTAAATTTGATTGTAAAATTAATCTATTTTATTCAAAATATGCCGCTCATTTTCTTTATCTCCTAATGGTTCTTCAGGATCAAAGGATTTCGTCTACTCATTGTCAATCTGTGGATGTTTTTTCACTTTGGAAATTTGTCTTTGATAATGGTATAGAAACTGATGATAAAGATTTGTCAATTGCTGCCACTGCTATACTAGTTGGATGGGGGATTAAAGGTTGTTTTTTAAGTCCTCCTGAAGCTAGAATGGTTGGCTACATATTGGCATCTAAAGTTTCTAAAATAATATGAACTATCATTTTAGAAAGGCTAAACATGTATGTAAATTAATTAAAGGAAGTTTTGCAATGGGATAAAACGGGATTGCTTCTTAAATCGAATTATATTATAGAATAATCTTAAAATAAATTATAAGAAAGAGTTATCAAATTAAGAGCATTAAAAATTATAAATTAGTTGTAAAATCAGAGAGGGTAGATAAATTTATCATTTTCTAAATCAGTTAAATCAAGGGCAGCAAGATTAACTTCAACTTCTTGACCATCTTCTTCTTTAACAAGACCCTTCAGACTTTCCCCTGAAGAATCAATTTGTTCTAATCTCACTGCATTTCTACGTTTCAAAACGTACCAAATGACAATAGCTAACAATGGAGCTGTAAAGAAAGAGCAAACAATTTGAACAATCCAAGCAGGCAAAAATCTTGGAGCATCCTTTTCACGCCATAATTGAGGTGAAATAATATTGGCAACACCATAACCAATCATAACCATTGCATTTCTAGTTAATTTTTTAGTGTAACCAGAACATGAAGTAGAGTTCCATGAAAACATTAAAATAAATGGAATACCAAAAATTGGTGATGCTAGACAAAGCATGGCAAGAAGAGCAATTTTTTTATCCCATTGAATTGTAGCCATACCAATACAAGCAGC
The DNA here is from genome assembly GCA_030564545.1 of Saturnispora mendoncae. Taxonomy (NCBI): domain Eukaryota; kingdom Fungi; phylum Ascomycota; class Pichiomycetes; order Pichiales; family Pichiaceae; genus Saturnispora; species Saturnispora mendoncae. The sequence continues at coordinate 86,565 of JAJLVT010000145.1, forward strand.
AAAACTAGGAACAGACCAAAAAACAACAGACCAAGCAGTCCAGTTTTCATAATAAAACATAAAAGTGGTTGCAAGAATACAACAAATAACTGCAAACCCACCAGAAGCAACAGAAACTAAAGTTGAATCCAAATTTGAAATTCCACCCATACCTGTAAATAACAAATTTTGTTGGTAAGTTAAATTATTAGCCAATTGTTGTAAGACAAAAAATCCTACAAATAACCAGGAAATTGGATCAAGAATGGCTTCTTTAATTTGATATTTCTTAATAACTTTTTGTTCAATTGAAGCACCAGTGGACCTTTGAACTCTTCTAATGACCCAAATTCTTTCCTCTTTAGATAGGAAAATTGCATCAGTTGGGTTATTTGGGTAAAGAAAGAATAAAACAATAGCCCATAAGAAGGTAACACCACCAATAATAATGAAAAATAGTTTCCAGATTGGGACAGATGATTGAGCAAATAAAATACCGTATGCAATAAAACCAACTGGGATTGTAACACCAATACAAGTTGAGTAGAATAATGGAGCAGTTGCTGCTTTTTCCTTCTTTGTAAGGAATTGTGCCATTGTTTGATTTAAAATTGGAATAGCAATTGCCTCAATGAATCCTAAAAAGAACCTAGTTGCATATATACCTTGATGATTAGAGACTGTACATGTTAAGAAGATCAAAATTGACCAAAGCAAAGCTGTACCGGTTAGCAACTTACCAATTGGGAATTTTTGAACAAGGATAAGATTGATCTGACCAAGCATGTAACCAACATAGAATAAGGTTGATGAATTGTTATATGTATCTTGAGTTAATCCAACATCTTCCCATAGATCAAAAATGGAAGCATATGATAATGTAGCCTTATCCGCATAAAGCAATAAATTAGTGAATGCAGTTAAAAAGAGGATAATGGATACAACTTTCTTACCTAGCTTCTTTTCTTGTTCTGGGGTAATTTCTGGGACTTCATCGTCATATTGTTCTAAGAAAGCTAATGTAGCATCGGCATCTCTTGAAGTGACAATCCTCTGATTTTGAGTGGAAGCAATGGCTAACTCTGAATCTTGATTCTTTTCTATTGAACTATTCAAAGACATTTAATAAGGATTTAAAAAGAAATAGATGAAATCCTACATCTTCTTCCCCTTTTCTTTATATACATACAAAACATCAGAGCCACAGTGAAAAAGTAGCCCATTCTTTTACCGTTCATTTTTTGACATCATGTAACAACAATAGGGAGCCACACTTTTTGAAAATTTCTTATATCCGTTAAGGAAAAATCAAATCAATTTATTAAGATATTTGGGGGTAATCAGTTGGTATATATCATCAGTAAATATTTATAACACTACTAAAGGAATTTCTCAGGTCCATTATCATGTTTTATTTCCATTTTATCATGTTTTTACATTATCTCGTATGTTAATTTAAACGAAAAACCGTTTTCCATTCACCTTAACGCCGTGTTTGCCAAGCAATACCAACCCTTAATATCTGGGCCCCTTAACCCAAACGCTCTATCAAAAGAACCCTCACTGCCTTCAACATCCTTCAACCAGGTATGTGAATACAAACTTCCCGCATCAATTCTGTCCCTTGGTTGATATTGTAATCCACATCGCAAAAACTTGCCTAATTCACTTGCTTCCACTTCTTTCATTCCATATTCCTCTTTCAAAACCTTCTCCAGTGACCACATCTTCAATTTAGATATTCTCCTGAACTTTGAGCAACTTGAATCAAAGTAATCTTCCCATCTTGAAGAATTTCGTATATAATCAATGGGTGGCCATTCCTCCAGTAATTCAACCATTTGCGCTAAATGATCTTCATCCCTTGTATAAGATTTTGTGGATCTTGGATCAAATAGGTAATCCCCTGTTATAAGCTCAAAAATTAAACATGATAATGACCAAATATCAGTTGAACACCCCCAATCTCCACCTAATATAACTTCTGGTGCTCTATACTGTCTTGTTTGAATGTCTGATGTATAATGCTTATTATACCAACATGCATTACCTAAATCCGCTATCTTTATACTAATTATTGATTCAAATTCATTCAGTATTGACTTGTGTGATACCGTTGAGAATGTTGATTCCCTTCTTTTGAAACCTTCATTAACGTCAAACCCCGGGAGTTGCGGTGTATCATGTGGAAATTCATCAAATTGATCATCCAAATGTGGTGGCTTCAAATCATTCGATTTTGTAATTGGAACCGAAAACTCCCTGGCATCAACAAAAATGTCTTCCGCCTCTGTAATAGAACCTATATCCGTATCATCGGCTGTTTCATTTGTCAGATTTAGTTTTAAACATTTGACATCTTTATTACCCATATTCTCCTTTTCATCTTCTTCATCCTCTTCTTCAATTACAATCCCATTATAATCATCTAAAGATGCCGTTTTGGCATACGATACAGGTTGATGTAAATTCCTTTTTTTGTAGCTGTTTAAACTACTATTAGATGAAGATAACCCATTAGAATTAGACCTTTGAGAAAATGAAAAGGATCTAAAGAAATTATCCACACTTGACTTTTCCAATGGAGAAGTCAATGGTTTACTTGATCTAACAGGGATTGAATTTTTCCTTGATTTTGGCATTGGTATCGGTATACTTTTAGGTCTCATTTTATTATCAGATATTGATTTATTTGCCTTTCTTCTTTCTAATATCTTCATCATCTTTTTATTTTTCCTTTCCAATTCTAATAGTTTTACAAGTCTCTCAACATCACTGATTTCAACAAGGACATTTTCAGGTTTTAAATCTGTATGAATAATACCACAAACTCTGTGAAGATAATCCAATGCTAAAAGCATTTGTTTTGAAATTTGTTTAACTAATGAAATTGGTAAACCACCATATGAATTACTCAATATTTGTAAATCAGCTAAATTAGTTGTCTTCATTGAATCAGTTATTACTTTAGGTGTAACACCATTGCTATTACCTTCTGAGTTAAGGGAAGCTTCGATTTCAGATTTACGTTGTTCTTTAAAATCCTTGTACCTAACCAACAGATTCAACATATTTTCTCCTAATACTTCAAATACCATACATACATGTTCCCCATTTGGACCATTATGAATAAAATGATCTAATAATTCAACTATGTGGTGTTTCCCTGGATGGGAATTATCACCATTATTAACTGATTCAAGTATCTTTATTTCATCAATTGCAGCTTCTTTATAGTTGGTACTTGACCTAACAATTTTTATTGCTACATGTCTGTGTTTGTCTTCATCCCATGATAACCAAACAGTTGAAAAGTGACCCCATCCAAGTTTCCTAATTATCCTATATTGATTATTTGAACCATACCTTTCACCAATGAATGTAGGATGATAACCACCCTGTTTATAATCATCGATACTTTCTTCTGATTTTATATTGGCATCATCAAAATCTGAATCCGTCCCTGCCCCCGAGTCTGAATCTGAATCTAAATCTGAGTTTGTGGCTTGTCGCGTCTCCATTTCCCCAGATTGCTTTAAAATTTGGGGGATTACAATTGGAGGAACAAAACGATTGTAATTATCATCACTCAATGCAGCAGAGAGATTAGATTCTTGTTGTGACTTCTGCTTGGAAAAGGAAAATTTAGAAAACAGGGGATGTTTTCCGTTCCCGTTCTGATGTTTTTCCATTGCAATGAGTTTTATTTAATTTCCCTTTGTTGCTGAAGATGCTGCAGAAAAGAACCAGGAAAAAAAATGAATATTTAAAATGAAACATATCGGAAAAATAACAAATTCAAAAATATGAAAAGTTCCTATAATTTTATACATTTAGTGAAATTTCTCTTTAATGCCATTTCTTTAATTCTCATAGCTTTTAATGACTTGAAATCAATTGTTTAATCAACTTTTTTTTTTTTTTTAATTCATTATGGCGGATTTGTTCAACAAAAATTGTTGATGATTTTTCAATTTCAAATGTTTTTCCTTCCTTCTTTTCTAATATAACAACATGTTGGAGACAAACGCAGTGCTTTCAATTGTTGTCACACTTGCCGCTTTGGCCCTTGGTTATTTTTTATTAGCAAAAACTGCCTCTGGTAAAAGGAAAGCTCTTAGTTTGGTTCCAGGTGCTTTTCAAGAGTACCCTCTGATCCAAAAGGTTGTCCTTTCTCATAACTCCGCTGTATTCAGATTTGGTTTACCAAGACCAAATGATATCTTAGGTTTACCAATCGGTCAACATATCCAAATTTCCGCTAACATTGATGGTAAAGATATCTTAAGATCCTACACTCCAACTTCAATTGATTCAGACGCTAGTGGGTACTTTGAATTATTAATCAAGGTTTATGAGCAAGGTAACATTTCAAAATATATTGACAATTTAAAGTTAGGTGATTCAATTAAAGTCAAAGGTCCAAGAGGTCATTTTAAATATGAAATTAATAAATGGAAACATTTATGTATGATCGCCGGTGGCACTGGTATCACACCAATGTTTCAAATAATTAAAGCTATTTGTACAACCCCAGGTGACAAAACTAAAGTTACCTTATTGTATGGTTCAATCACTGAGGAAGATATCTTACTTAAACAAGAATTGGATAAATTAGTTCAAGGTAATCCAAATATTGAAATTGTTTATTTCTTGAATGAAGCACCATCAAAATGGGAAGGTGGTGTCGGTTTCATTACTGGTGAAGTTCTCAATTCAAAATTCCCAAAGCCAGCAGATGATGTTAAATTACTTTTATGTGGTCCACCACCAATGGTTTCAGCTTTAAAGAGGGCTTCAAATGAACTAGGTTGGCAAAAGGCTAAACCGGTTTCAAAGGCTGATGACCAAGTTTTTGTTTTCTAATTCCTATTTTGTTCTTTCCTTTTTGAACATTTATCTATATATATATATATTTATATTTATATATAAGAGAATAACGTACATATTCTAGTTAATAATACCTTTTTTATATTGTTATATTTCATTAAAATTTCCTTTGTTTCTATAATTTATCCCAATTTATTCAATTCTCTAATGATAATCTTGATAACGGCTTCTCAGGTGTGGTAGAAATTGTAAAATTTGAATCAAATGGCTTCAGAATCAAATTATCATGAAGTGAATTCAAAGCCCTAATAACATTGTCCTTGCCAATTACACATGAAATGTTAATTTCATTTGCACCTTGGGAAATCATTTCAATGTTAATCTTTTCATCAGCTAAAATTTTGAACATTGCACCGGCAATGCCAATTAATTGTTTCATATGAATACCAACTAATGAAACAATGCTCAAGTCATAAGTAAGATCAACAGCCCCCCATTTCTTCAGATCTTCAATAACTCTTGAAATTGCCTTTCTCTTTTCCTTTGTGTAATGAACAGCCATGGAAACATGCACCTCTGATGTAGAGATTAAATCAACAACCATTCTATGACTATCTAAAATGCCAAAAACAGAAGCAAGAAATCCATGCGACAAAGTCTTTTTGTTTGAATGAACATTAACAACGGCAATATCACTCTTTGCAGTAACGGCAGTTGGAATTTTTAATAACACATTGAATAATCCTGATGGTACTCTTTGTGGAGCAGCAGGTGGATGAACAGGAGTTTCTTGACCTCTCCTACCAACATTATCTGGATAAATGATAGTACCTTCACCAAGTGGGTTCATAACATTTTTAATTCTAATTGGAATTCTAGCATTTATAACTTGTTCCATAGTGAAGGGATGAATAACTTCAGAACCATAATATGTCAATTCAGCTGCTTCATCTGGTGTTACCGTATTCAACAGACGTGCAGTTGTAACTTTACGTGGATCTGCAGTGAATATACCATCGACTTCCTTCCAAATTTGTAATTCATCAGCATCTAACCCAACAGCGCATATTGCAGCACATAAATCGGTGTAACCTCTACCAACACTATTTAACAGACCCCCTGGGACAGATCCAAAAAACCCAGTAATAACAGGAACAGTATTTGGTTCTAATGCAACGATTTGAGATTTAATTTCTTGTGCAAGGTAACTGTAAAAGACAGGATCGAGTGAAATGGATTCAGCACCAGTCTTTGAAGAATCAAGCAACCAATTAGGATGTTTTTGTTGCATCTTGGATACTATATTTGACAAGTTAATGTAAGATGATTTTAAACCAATATCATTTAATAAAGCAGACATGAATAAACATGATAAACGTTCACCACATGCCATGATAGCATCCTGAGATTTCGAAGATATTTCTCCAATAATACAACAAGCATCTAATAATCTTTCAATATCTTTAACTTCATTTACTGAATCTTTTATCAATTGATCTCTCAAAGTAGAAGATTTAATGTTATTTTGGGCATTTGATATATGATCATTCTCAATCAATTTAAGAATGTCTCTGAACTCCTCACCATCTTGGGCCTTTTCAGAAGATAATAACAATCTTGTGGTTGTTCCCTCTGATTTTGTATTTGTGGATCTTGCACTACAGACAACAGCAACATTATGTGTCTTTGTCCATGGTTTAACAACTTTTTGGGCAATATCAATTGGGAATTTCCCAACTGATGTACCACCAAATTTTTGTACAACCCACTGAGGGGAATCATAAGCTAAAGATACAGAAGAAGAAACCATTTCAACGGTTATAATATAGATTTGAAGAATATAAAGTGACTCATTGAAAAATCTTTAAAATTGAAAAGATGTCAAAATGAAAATATTTAGAATTGTATTATTATTAGAGTATTAGAAAATAAAAGAGAAGAAATATAGATCCACATCTACAAGAATTGTATTTCAAAGATTATCGATGAACTGATCATATGATGATTCAACATCTAAGAGGAAATTATCCATTTCATTTTCATTTAAAGTAACCTTTTCACCTCCTAGCTTATTTATTTTAATCAACCATGGGACTAAAACCTTCTTCCCTTTAAATGCATCTTCACCAATTGCATCTTGGCATTTAACAACAACCTCAACTAACAATGGATGTAAATCATTTTTTGTATTCAAATTTAATTTAATGGCATCAAGTAAAGTTATAAATGCAGAAGTTGCCTCTGCTATCCTCTTTCTATCCCCTCCTATATTAGATTGACCATTTGGACCATTTGTACCATTTGATCCATTTGATCCATTTGATCCATTTGAACCATTTGAATGTGGGTCCAATAATCCTGTCTTAACCCTTTTCAATCCAAGCTCTAAACCATTAAAATTTGTAAAATCCAATATTTCTTTTAATGGAATAGTCATTGTTGCTTGAAGGGCATTATATTGAGCTAATAAATTTTGAATTGTTGAATAATATTCATCGGGATTTGCATTAAATTTTCCTTTTATCCAAGCTCTTTCTATTTGATTTATTGATAACAATATAGAATATAAATCGAATCGTTGATCTAAATCGATCTGGTTTAAGTTTTGATTAGATAATGAAGTCATTATAAAAGAAAATTAGGGATAATATTAGATTGAGATAATAGATTTAAATGTTTTTTCAAAAAGAGTGAACAATTTTATAATGTATAAAATAATCTATATTTATACAAATAGATATAGATATAGATATAGATATAAATATAGATATAGATATAAATATATAAATAAATAGATAGTTCTAGAAAGTTGTTATTGATGTTATTGTTTTAAATTTAATAATAATTGGGAAGAGAGTAAGAAATATATGATTTATTATTATTATAGCTTTTTGCTTTGTTAATAATAAATTTATTTTGATTGAACTTGAGAGTATTCTGAGAATGGATTGGCATTCTTTGAAGCCAAATATTCATCAGATTTTAATTGCCATTCCTTGTTCATTGTCTTTGGAATGTTTCTTTGAGATCTGTAAGCTAAAAATAAGGCAAATGAAACGGCTAAACCACCAAAGATACCTACCCAAATCTTCTTAACATCTTCATCAGTTCTAAGTGGCTTTCTTGGGCCCCATTGACCAAATGAAATAAACCAAGCGGCCTTCTTTTCTTCAAGTGATAATTGGGTCCATGGTAATTGTTGTCTTTCAGAAAGGGAGGTAATAATGTCTTGTTTGTCTGATTCTGGTAATTTTTCCCATCTACCACTCAAGTTTGTAATAGCAGCTGGTGTCAAGTGAACAGTTGTAGACATTTGTCTGCCAACTAAAGAGGAAACCTTTGAAGCTGATGATCTTAACATTGTTTAATTAGGAAATCTAGAAAAAAAAAACTGTTGATGATGATGTTCAAAGAGAAAAAATGGTGAGAAAAATCATTATATAAAAATATAAATTCAAAGCCTGCGATTTCATTGGCTGTTAAAATCGGTCACGTGAGTTTGTCTCTCATTGAACCTAATTGGTCCTTAAATGCCATTTGATCACTAGAACGGTCCTCAACTAAAGTTGATAACCCCCACATACGCATAGATCCAATTTCTGGTCTTGTTTTCATCAAACTACCATCAACACTTGATGGACCAATAATAACATACATTGATTCATAATTAATTGAACCTTCTCTTTCTCTAATTTTACCAATAATATTACGTACCCTTTCATTAAACTCATTTCCCAGTTCAGGTAATTCACATTTCTCACATGGGACTTGGAAAATATCCTCAACCCCAAATATATCATTCAATAATTGTGAAACTGCATCTCCTCCAACATATAAAAATATTTCACTACCATTGTTAATTAAATACAATCCATACCTTTCCAGGAATGCCCCACTTGCATTAACCCTTTCAGGTAATACAATCTCACCAACCTTTCTTGGTGGGAAATGATATTCTTCTTCCTCTTCTTCTCCTTCATTACCAGCATATGGTAATCCCGCATCATCTGGCATATCATGTAATGAATAAATAGTTGGATAAATAAATTGGATCAATTCATCAATTGGCATTGTATACAATTTATTCAATGCTGCTGATCTATGATCACTTGGGACTTTACCACCCCTTATACCAATATGTTTCATCAATGATTGTGTTAACAATGGTAACATTCTCAAATTTGTACATAATTGTAATGGAGATGATGATCCAATATTACCTGGATTAATTTCCTTTTTATAAACATTTAAAATGTCAATCATTGCTTTATCTAATAAATCTCTTGATGCCTCTAAACTTGCACCAACTGCTTTATCAACTGCTTTACGAGCTAATAATGCAATCATTGATAATTGATCAGCACTTGCATAAACATTTTGAATAATATCTGATGTTGGTAATGCCAAGTTAAAAACACGCACTCTTCTACCACCATGAACAGATGTATGTAAAATTGCAGCTTGGAAATAAACAATTGGTCTCTTAATATCTTCTTCAACAGCTAATTCAACAACATAAGCTTGATCCCTTGGGAATGCAGGAAATGCCATCAAATCACTTGCTCTTGAGAAAAAGTTCCCATAATATGCCTTAGTTGAAATTGCATCTGATGCTCTAACTCTCAAAACAGCTTCTAACCCAATTTCTGATGAAATATATTTAGATAATTCCTTAGTCAATTTGGTAATTGATTCAATTGATGATGCAGACCATGCAGGGTAAAAATGAGTTTGACCACTTGTGAATTTTGGTAATTGAGATAATGTTGCAACATCTTGATAAGATGAACTTGCTAAAAACATATCAACAGATACTTGATTCTTATTACAATCAACAGCAAATGATCTGTAAAAAGAATTGTTTGGAGTTAAAAGTTTTTGCGATTCCTTTGGAGTACCAGAAACAGAAGATTCATCTCTACTAGTTAATTTTCCTTCACCAACATTTGGCAATGTACCAGATATAATTGTCATTTTACCACCTAAACTTTGAATTAATTTAAAACCAGCTTTTAAACCAGCTGCTAAATCAAAATTATTATTAATGTTATTTTGGAAGAATGAAGGTAACTTTGACAATAATTTTTCAATATTATTTCTAGAAGAGGTTAAATTAGCAACTAAACCATCTGCAGCTGGTTGAGTAACAGTGGCATTTGTACCAACAACCATCATTGAAATATCTTGAGTTGTATCTTCATCTTCAGGGATACCAAAGTAATATAATTGGGAATCAACCCCAATAAATGATAAGTTTGCACGGCCTTCATCATTTGGGAATGAATCTAAAGAATCTAAAATTGTTTGGATTGCAGTTGCCAATAAACCAGATTGAATTGAAGCTTGGGAGACATCTAAGATGAAGACGTAAGTTAAAGCTTCAGGTGGTCTAGCAGCATATTCAGCAGGGGCTCTAAATTCATAATGGAGATTGTTCATTTCCCCCCTAGCTGTTATTTCCCCAATTTTAGGAATATCGTTTAATAACATACACATATTACATCTCCATTTTGAATTGTTATTTTTCAATTCAACAAATGGGTTTAAATATGCACGACATCTACGACATCTGATGATTGAAGTATCATCACTAACAGGGAAATTTTCTTCTGCATCGGTTAAACCAGTGTAAGGTCTAACAACTAAATTGAATGGCAATTTTGATTTTTTATAGACAGAGCTAGTTTTTGGTACAACATTTAAAGAAGAACGGAAATAGTCAGTTGAAACCATTAATTCTTGGTTTTGAAGAGGTAAAGTGATTGGAGGTGGAGGGAAAGATAAATCAGTGATTGGTGGAGGTAAATCTTTTAATAAATCAGTTGAATATAATTTATTGAATTCTACGTTAGTTTCTTGATTTCCTAAAACGTTGTAAGTTGAGGATGGGTCAATTTGTTGTTGTTGTTGTTGTTGGTAAGTTGGATAAGCAGCATTATAAGGTTGTTGAACAGCAACTGGTTGTTGAAATTGTTGTTGTTGTTGAAATTGTTGGTTGTTATTATTAATGTTCATTTGGGCCACATTTGTCGCCAATTGATCGGGAGAAGAACCAAATTGTTGTTGTTGTTGTTGTTGTGGCTGTTGTGGCTGTTGTTCAAATTGCGGTTGCGGATACGCTCTTCTCCGTGATGCCATAATTCTATTTGTTAAAATTTTAAAGAAGAAGAAATAAAAAATGATTCGACGACGTGTTTTAAAATTTTGGAGGAGGCGGAATTTTTACTAAATTAAATAAATAATTTCATTTATTTATAATTTAATTTCATTAAAAAAAAGATGGCAAATCCAGCAAATTATTCAAAGGAAGTTGTTCAACTTTATAGAGATTTTCTTAGGGCATCAAATGGTTTTGAAAACTACAATTTTAGAGCATATTTCATTAGAAGAACTAAATCCGCTTTCCGTGATTCTAAAATAACAGAATTTACACCTGAAATGTTATCAAAAGCCCGTGGTGAACTTTTAATATTACAACGTCAATCTAGAATATCAAATATGTACCATTTTGATCAATTAGTTGTAGAAAAAAAAAAAATTCACAATTAAATGTTTAAAATTAAAAAGAATTAATTTTCTTTTGATTTTTCTCCATTTTTTCTTTGTATATTCAATTAAATAAACTCTTTAAATTAACTACCCGCCTGATTAAAATTAATAAATTAAAATCCTTTCTTTTAATATTTAAATTAATTCCATTTTAAATTTCATTAAAACATGTTTTTTTTTCTCTTCCTCCATTTCCAATTTTTCACTTCTTTATTTGAATTAAATTAAAGGAAAGTAAGCTTTGTTTAAATGGAGGAGGAAAAATCAACTTCTTCAAACAATCAGATTATGCAAACGCAAATCCCAATCCCAACAACAAAAGGGAAATATTCCTTATCAGATTTTAGCTTAATTCAAACTTTAGGTACTGGTTCATTTGGTCGTGTCCATCTTGTTAGGTCAGTTCATAATGGTAGATATTATGCAATGAAGGTATTTCGAAAATCTCATGTAGTAAAGGCTAAACAAATTGAACATACAAACGATGAAAGGAAAATTCTAGCTTTATGTCGTCATCCATTTATTACAAGGATGTGGGGGACTTTCCAAGATTGTAAATCAATATTCATAATTATGGACTATATTGAAGGTGGTGAATTGTTCTCCTTATTAAGGAAATCAAAGGTATTCCCAAATCAAGTTGCTAAATTTTATGCTGCTGAAGTATTATTAGCTTTAGAGTATTTACATTCAAGAGGTATTGTCTATAGGGATTTAAAACCTGAAAATATACTTTTATCAAGGTCTGGACATATAAAATTGGCTGATTTTGGTTTTGCAAAGCAAGTGGAAACTGTTACTTACACTTTATGTGGTACTCCAGATTATATCGCCCCAGAAATTATTGCCGTTCAACCTTATAATAAAGCTGTTGATTGGTGGTCCTTTGGTATTTTAATCTATGAGATGCTTGCTGGTACAACTCCCTTTTATGATCCAAGCCCAATGAAAACTTATGAAAATATAACTAAATGTGATGTAAAATTTCCTCAACATTTTCAGAATGATGCCGTCCAACTATTAAGTGGTCTCATAACAAAAGATGTCACTTACCGTTTGGGAAATTTACAAAATGGTATTCAAGATATTAAATTACATTCTTGGTTTAATGAAGTTATATGGGATAATTTAATTCAAGGAAATATAGAAACTCCATACGAACCAAATATTCCACCTGGTGTTGGTGATGCCTCGCAATTTGAAAGATATCCAGAAGAACGTTATGATTATGGAATTTCTGGTATACCTGATGAATTTGGTTATTTATTCCCAGATTTTTGAAATTATACATATTATTTGTTTCTTGTTGTTCCATTTTTCACGATTTTCTTCTGCTGTTATTTTAATGTTTGCTTTTGTTGTGTCTTTTCTTTCTTTCTTCTTCTTCTTCTTCTTCTTCCCATTGGATACTATAGATATAACTTTTTAGTTTGTGTACAATCTTAATTTTTTTTACTTGGAGATCATATTTGATTTAATTGTACAATTGATGTTTCAATACACTAATTGGTATCCTGTTATAAACTTTAGCTTTTGTTACCGTGAAAAGAATTTTTAAGAAATTGCAATAAAACAAATAAACCTTATGGAAACTTATTATATGGAAAACAAAAATTTATAATATTCTAAGTAAAAGGATTTGATTCCATGAGAATCCTTTCCATTTACTCAAATTAATTGGCATGAATAATGTTTATTAATTTGTATTTTTTAATTTATATTTATATTTATATTTATTTGAACCTGTTGTAAATGAAGTATATCACAACAATTTTAAAAAAACTAATGGCTTCAAATCATTAATGATTATCATTTTTTAGTTATAATTTCTTTATATGTCAATTAATGAATTATCATCCAAATCTTAAAAATTACGTAATCTTTGAAGTTTTTCAACTCTATTTTGTGATCCAAAACTCAAGATGGGATTCGATTCATTCACTAAATCCCTATTAAAACACCATCCTTGTTTGAAAATACATCTTGAGAAGATCAATAAGCCAAACACTCAACCAAATAATAATATCATCCATGTTCTTGATACGGTCCATAAATCATCGTCAACTTTACCTGAATGGCTACAAACTTTTTTGAAATTCAAAACGTTTACCCATGATCAACAATTTCAATTCATAACAAAGTATGGTGGCTTAATTAGGATTTCTCACTCTATAAATGCAATGAAATTCCTAAATAATTCACAATGTCAAAACTGGAAATCAGAGTATTTCAATTGTTGGAAATCACAAGTAGATGAGTATTGGTTCCCTTATACCAAAGATTCAGATATCCGCTTAGGGACACCACCCCAATTAAAAAATTTTATTAATAAAAATAATATGGGAAAATTGGCAGTTTTAAATATCGATCCTGATAGATTTGGTTATCCAAAACCACAAATTAATATAAAAAATTCAATACTAAAGAGTTTAATAACACTACAAAGAAATATAAAAGCTTCCAAGCTGATACCCTTGCATAATCTGGTTGAACTTGAAAAATACCTAATAGATAACACAAACAATTCATTAAATCTATCTGATAAATACCGAGAAGCATATATACACTGGCTATCAGACGTTTACTCAATTGACAACGATGGTAACATATTAAAATCTAAAGTATTATTAAATAAATATAAACCATCACCTACTTTAATTAACATTTATAAATCCTAATTTCTAATAAATTCATAAGTTTCATCATAACTCTGTTTCGATTTATTATAACCACAGCGTGATTTCTTAAAGTTATTAAACATTATTTGCAATTCTTCATAACTTTCAACGTAACCTTCGTCTTCTTTATTTGTTGATTCGAATAACTCTCTAATTAATAATTCAACCCACTGGATAAACTTAACTTCATTGATTTTACTCTCTGGTAAACTTGATAAATGTAAATTTCTTGATAGTTGAATAACCTTATCAATGTAATTTCTATCTGTTGCAATCACTGGATTTTGCATCATATTTATGACAAATCCTTTAATTGTTTGGGCATCTATTAAATGTTGTAAGGACTCTTTCAACAATGTATCCTTGGGATGTTTCTCCCAAAATGAATACATGAAATCGGTATTCTCAGTTTTTATAACAATATCTTGTAATGTATTGTATTCAATCATGTTATCTAATAGCCCTAGCAAATTTTGACCATCACTACATAACAATTTATTTGATTTTATTGAAGGAATCCAACTGGTTAAAACTGAAGAACTTACAATTTCCCTTGATTTTTCATAATCACCAATTATTTTAAACTTAGACGCCATGACAATTGATGCCATTACCCTTGTCCTTTCATCAATTTCCCATTTAAATAATATATGTCCGGGGTCATCAAATAAATTTGATTGGATATTAATTATATCTTTTATTGGTAACTTTAATACTATTTTCATAAAATTATCAATAGTTAATTGATTTCTAAATATCAAATGGGCCATGATTGTCAATAATTGATTTCGGTCATTACTAATGGATTTATTACTTAACATTCCTTCAATCATATTCAAAGGCATATTCATTAAGTCATTAACTAAATGTGTGTTCTCTGTTATACTATCAAATCCAATGTGATCTAAAATGTAATCTAGTTTCTTCGTTGTCCTGTTCATTGATTTTTGGTGAATTGAATTTAGAGATTCTATTCGTTCTACTTTATCATGAATTTCATTTATATCAATAGAGGTATCTGCTAAAATATTTAGTATTGGTTGCTTATCTATCTTTTTTACAACCGGAAGCCACGAAAACGATCGTCTCGGGGTGAATTTAATCCCATTTCTCAACATTTTTATTAAGTTAATTATATGTGAAAATAAAAGGAAGTAATTTCAATCCTATTTTGTGGCGCATGAAAAAGTCATTAAATAATTAAAATTTAAAAAAAAAATCACACATTTGAGGCCAACAGGAATCGAACCTGCAACCCTTTGAGCTGGAATCAAAAGCTCTACCATTGAGCCATAGCCCCTTGCGATGAAGTAAAAAAAGCCTTGATACCTTTATCCCTAATTATAAACGTTTGCAAAAGTTATAGGATAGATGTATTTTTTTTCTAAATTATTGAGTTTTACCAAAAGTGGATTCTAATAAAATGGTTTAAGATATAAAGCGATACAACTGCTTGTATTCTAGATTTTTTTGTTTAATTTAGACACTAATGCTTGAAGAATAAATAAGTATAAAAGTTTTACAAATACAAGAAAAAGACTTTTCCTTTTTCTAGTGAGGGTTTCTACTTTAAGAGTGTTTCTCTATTATTAGAATTACCTAATACACTGTATTCGATACGCCCCTTAAGTCTAGTTTATCCTTAAAAGACCCTTTAAAGTTTTAAGTCTTCAACTTATTAGTTATATGCAAATAAACGCATTTAGTTTAGTGTTCCTTTTGTTAGTCTAGATATGTGTAATTCTTTTATCGTTGATTTGTGACGAATACTGAATTACTTTCATTTCCGCTCTAAAGTGAACTTCAAGAAGATCTGATAGATATTTTAAATGAATGAAACTTACAACATATAGAGTTGATTTGAATCTTTCACTATAATACTTCCTGTTTAATTGTATCTATCCATCTTTCAGGAACTATTGTTTCAATGTTTTTAATGATAGCTGAACTGCATGTTGAGGGATAGATGAAGATCCAATATTTTCATCAGGCTTGACAATATTATAGATTGTGCCTGTTGTAGATGTCAATGTGATATCCAGTTGGCCATCATCATAAGAAAGTGCAATGTATGTAAATGACTGGTCGATTTTTTCAAAATAAGATGGCTGTTGTTGTATGGTTGTCATTGATATCATGTGTGAAATCGTTGACTTTATCACTTGAGTGGTAATCAAATCGTTTGTAATTTGAGTGGTAATCAACCCGTTTGTAAGTTGAGTGTTGTAATGAGATGAGCTTGGAGGGGGTGATTTGTCAGTTATTGAAATGTCTACAATAAATGAAATTGTAAGTGGGAATTCCAAAAGAGATGATTGTCAATCGGTTGATCCATCATGATGCCTTGGCAGATTTCTGCAGCACAAATTGTGCATTTGTGAATGCATCTAAGGATAAGGTATTTGCCATGTTTTTAAATTTAGGCCTATTCCTTTGTTGAGTAACAGCTCCGTGTTGAAGTCCATTGTCGTCTTCGAGTATCTCCTGCTCCAGTTGAGTGAGGAGTTGTAATGAGGTATCTGTCTCTAGTGTGTTATCAGTGACCCTATATATAAGATTATCTTTGTATCTAGTGATATAGTTGTTTACTGAATTTAAGATGTTTAATGGTATATCTTTGTTACCATTTGGATGTAGATAAAATGGCTTTTGATGTTTATCTACTGTTTTTACTTTGTTACCATTTTGATAAATTTGATTATCTGCAATATTGTTATTGACAGACTTAAATATATTTTTAGGGATATGTTTATCTCCTTTTTGATTTAAATAGTATAGACGTTGTTGTTTGTCTAACTTGATTAATACTTTTCCTTTGTTATTTTGAATCCAGCTTTTGTCACCCAAAACTAAGTATTTCTTATCTTTCACAATTTGATTCAAAGATATTATGTTTTATTGGGTTTCTTCATAGATGACAATATCCTCTTAAACTAATATTATTGTTTAGTTTGATATCCCCTCTTAATTCTGTGGTTCTAACTTGATTTACAGATATTATATTTGGTTGAAATTCTTCAATTCTAATTTCTTCATACACATTCTGCCTTCTGGATTCCTTCATTTCTATATTTTGTGCTGCATGCCATTTATACTTGTTTGTCACTTGCTAGTATCTATATTTGCTATTATTGACTAATATATGACATTGTTCAGCTCTGTATTCTACTGTATCCCCCCTTGAAGTTGGTAGAGTATAAATTGTTAGACATGAGTTGCAACGAAACCAATTCAGCTTTTGATCTGTGACTGGACATGTTTGATAAAATTTAGTATTATCGAAAGATCAGATTCTTATTCCAGTTCCTCTTTTCTAGGTGCAATGATAATTGGGGGATCAGCCTCATCTTCTAGTTCTTCATCGACAAAAGTATCAGCTAGCTTAGAAAGTGCTGGTACCGTGCGAGCCTCTAATTATGTAAGCTCGCAGAGTTGATGACGTTTTGGTGATGGTTTTAGAATTAAGTTATTCGAGTCTCTATCAAATAAGAAACATTTAGTTTTTCTCTAATGAGTTGGAAGTAAATTTAACAGCATGGTAGCAACAGAAATTCTAGTTTCACTAAGCTGATCAAGTATTAAGGTTCAGGCTTCAGCAGTTGTTTGGGGATAGTATCTGATATTAAAGATTTCATCTGTGGTGTTGGTAATAAGGGTTATGTCTCCCCTATCAACAAGGGAAGTTGAGTGTGTATAGTAAGAGAAGAACAGTATATTTTTATTCAATTGTATTATACTTGAACAATTCTGATTCTGTACTTCACAGACCAAGTTTGGAAAAGGTTTTTCACCCATAAGTCTTTTTACAAGCTTTGGGATACAACAGTTTTTGATAGAGTGACCTATTTTTCACAGAACTCACAATGGAGTTATTCTTTTTCATTTGTAGTAGCGTTAGAAGTTATCAATGTCTTCTTAGGGGTATTTAATATGCTATACTTGGCCACTAAAACCTTTCTATAATTGAGAGGTTTTCATCATCTTGAGTAATATCAGCTTTAATATTTTCTTCTTTTGACGTTGAAATGTCCATTTCAAACATGGAAACAATTATATGAAACGGCTTTGACTGGCATTAGTTTCTCATCATTCTACAGGAATAAGAGATTGGAAAGCTGTTAAATTTAGATATTAATGCTTAAAGAATAAATATGTATAAAAGTTTTACAGAGACAAGAAAAAGACTTTTCCTTCTTCTACTGAGGGTTTCTACTTCAAGAGTGTTTTTCTATTATTAGAATTATCTAATACACTGTATTCGATATAAAAAACATTGATTTATGTTAATATAATAATATTCAAAAAGAAATTGTAACAAAATTCTTTAAATTTTAATAAGGTTTCTGTAATTGCCATATAAGATAATTCAGTTTATTAGTAGGCAGTTGTATGAAATACCAAGGTGTTAGATAAATAATATTTAGGAGAAACACTCATTTGTAGTAAACCCTCACCTTAAAAAAATTTTTTTTTAGTTTTTATATAAGTGTGTTGAGATAGCTTATCAACATTGATAGGGTGAAGATAGGAGATCGGTGTTGAGATGTAAGTGTGGAATGTATCCAGAGGTAATAAAGCGTAGATTTAGATAAAGAAGAAGTTATACAAAGTGGATTAGATTATAGATAAGCCACATCAACTTAAGTGTTAACGCCATATATTACGTAATCATAAAGTTATCTAACATAACTTTATCTGGCTAACTTGATGTGCCCTTCAACCTCAGTATATTCATGTTGAGATATAAGTGTGGAATGTATCCAGAG